>VOQZ01001084.1:0-10414 GCA_008079305.1 Phytophthora palmivora | reverse complement strand
CTCGCGGTCCAGTGGAAGCCTTTGAGGATATCCGCCAGGGCATCACCAAACGCGGGTTCATGGGACCAGTCAATGCCAGCCAGTACTGAGCTGAGCCGGCCGAGCGCACTAGCCGAGCCAATCAGCGTGTCGCGAAGTCGGTGAAACTTTGATCGCGGAGCAGTGTGCGTATAGTGAACCCGCTATATGGCTACTGAAGTATTTCAGTGCCGTACAACGTAGGTGGGCGTGTGTTACCTTTTTGTATCCCCCTGTGGGTTCGTTGTCTTGGGAATATGACCCCTCGCCGGAGTCTAGAGTTCAAAGTGAAGAGAAGTTGTGTTCCCTTGGAGTCTGGTGTCGGAATTCAGGAAGTCCTTCCAGGAGCGTTCGGGAGTCGGAGTCTCTAGAAACCAAGTAGGTTACCAGAAAGTTGGTGGTCGGAAAGATGTTAATACCAGAGAGAAAGTCTGATATCGGTGTCTGAATATCACAAATCCAGAACCGAGATACTTGACTCTCAGAGATAAACCAACAAATATACAGAGTTCAGGATATACAAATATACAGCCGTTCTTATTCTTTCTGGGCCCTTGAACGGTGGGCTAATACTCCAGGTCAACGGGACTCGTTACCAGAACACCTGGTCTGTCTGGTATCCCTGTCACGTTCGCGCACCACCCTCTAATATAGAGGGAAATATAAACCAATACAATCAGTTATATATAACAGTCTCTCTCCTGCACCCTGGAAAACGACTGTCTAGTTTCCAGAGCCTGTCCAAAACGAGCAATATGAAATGGGCTACCGCTAGAGACAAACCAAACGACCACAACTAGGATATGGAATAGGCGGGTCCTCTCAGGTCTCTACGTACCTGATCTCCACCTAAGGGGACTTAATTTAGTGGAGATCACACGGCGTACGTCCTCGACGCAGTGGCTTAGATACCTCTCAAGCGGACTTGTGCAGTAGCAAGCAAATTGAACTCTGTTTATCGTTTTTATCTTTCTCATAACTCTCATATATCTCTGGTAACTCTCTTCTTCTTGTCGTCCTTGGCGTTCTTCATGCATTCAGTCTTCAAATCTCAGGTACACTTGGTTCTTGTATGTAGCAGGCATCTTGACTTGGTCTCAGTATACAGTCAGTATAGCCGATCTTGATGAGTGTACAGGTAGAGACGTCATCTTGGGGGATGTGCAGGTCCGTCATCACTTGATTGCGTGACTTAAACTTGGTTTCAGTATGGTCGGTGTAGCAGATCCCGATGAGCTGATGGGTAGAGACGTCATCACTGGGGATGTGCAGGTCTGTCATCACTTGATTGCGTGACCTGAATGTGGGTTCACTTGGTTTCAGTATGGTCTTGAATCTTCGTTGATTTCCGAGTCTGGTATCCGGGTTTTCAGAGTCTGAAATCACTTTGGTTTCAGAGTCTTGGTCATATAGTGTGGAATACCAAAGTCTTGAACGGAATATCATAGTACGGAGCACCAATGCTTCAACGCACACGAAGTTCTTGAGGGTTGCGCGGGTGCGCGGCGTCCGGCGCGCGATACTTGGTCTCTGCGGGTAAGTAGTATAGATCCTTGAACCATCATCGTCGCGCTGGACGGTAACGGGATGAGGTCTCTTCAGAGATACGTTCTTCTGAGAGACTTTCCGCCAGGAATTAGGCACTCATCGTCGGGGAAAGTCCGGTGACCAGACAGAGTGCATTTGATCTTCAGAGTTGTGCACACTCTAAAGTACACTTCTGGTCCATTGGGCCCCTTTACAGTCAGGCGAAGGTTCGTCTAAAATCTTCCACAGATGTCGCACGGGTGCAGCCGTGTCCCAAGCTCCCCTTTCTCATAGCCCATATTATAACCAATCACATCATAACGTAATATCCACCTGTCGCTCGAAAATCGGAATAGCATCATGTCAACCGCCCCTCCTGGTCACGATTCGTCAGTGCGGAATTTTCTCCAAGCTGTGTTTCATGGCCAGGTCCATCAGACATCCTGATGAACGTTTTCCGAGCGTAGTGTAGCAGCAACCCTTTGCAATTTGCCTGGCTTTCAGAGTCTCTGGCGCCCTGTTCCCCAGTCTGATTCTTCTCTCAGACTCAGAAATTTGAACTTGGCTCGCCAACGGGCGGTCATATTCCAATCCACTTTCTCACTCACATGTCGGAGGAAACAAGCTCTTCCTTAGACACAAAAGTCTCATCGAGTGGCACGGCAGGCGACGCCACAGGCACGGGTCCTGCTACGGCTACTGTCGACACGGTACAGGGTGGTGACGTCGGCTCAGCCACGCTACCTGGTGGCAGCTCAAGCGCCTCAGCCCATACAACAAAGTCTGGAACTCTCCAGGTCGAAAGTCACGTCGAGGACCTCCCTGATGGCAGTGCGAACTCGAGTAGCTCTACGACGAGGGCTACTCCACGTAATCCAGATCATGCATCCTCGGAAGGCGCCCTGGCGTTTCCAAACCGCAGGCCTTTGGTGCACCTCGACTGTTATCTACCGAGGAAGTCGACCGACTCTTCCATCAGGGTCTGATGACGAGCGAAAGCGCTCCAGTCACTTCATTGGAAGATTCTGACGCCCCTCACAATTACGTCGCGCCCAACATCAACCCGAGGGACGTGCCTTTCTGATAAGTGTACCAGCACGAGCTGAAGACTTCCAGAGGGGTCGTCACATTGCGAATGCATATGGGGGTCCTTGCGTGCTCGTAGGGTACGAGACGCTTACCGACGAGGATCTTCAGGAGTTGGAGCGTGTGATCCCAAGCTTCGATCCCCATGAGACCTTAACACCTCGTACCCAGACTCTCAACATGCCCACTCTGGATGCTCTGGCTTCGTCAGTGGAAGTTCGCCGCGAGTTGGCGTCTATCGACGTTGTCCCGAGGCCGCTCTCGGGTAGCACGACTTAAACGGTACAGCACGTCTCTGGAATCCAAGATGAAATCCTCAGCTACCCTTGCTAGTTTCCTGACTCGGGGCCGTGGTAGGTCTCCCACATCACCGTTCAGAAACTTCATGAGCTCAACCAAATACGGGTCGTGGCTCTGATGTGCCTTGATTCGCCGCCAACGTTCTACCTGGAACTCCAAGGCCCCAGGGTTCACGCTCATCGTCATCCTCAGACGGATCAGTGTTATTCGGGGCTTGAGCACGGGTCACAGCGATCAACACTTTAGCTGATCGTGGTAGAGGTGCGGATTCTGGGCCAGGGATTCCATCAGACTCTGGTGTCACACCGTGGTCTTCCGAGTCTGGTACTTCGGACTCCTGAACTTCTGCATTTGGAGCTGGGCATGGCTTCATTAACTTCTCTTGTACTTTAGACATTAGTTGTAAATGAGTGAGCTCGTCAGCGTCGTGTACCTGCCAAGCTTCCCCAAGTGCCAAAGTCTTCGAAGTTAAGTAGTCTGCTGCTTGGTTGAATTCACGTTTCACATGCACTAGTTTCAGGGTCTGGAACTTGGTCTTCAGAGATTCAAACTCTGCCAACCTGCGCTGCAAATTAGGTTGGTTGCAGTTAATCAGCCCCTGAGCCTGTTGTATTGCGATACGTGAGTCTCCAACAACCACTAGCTCATGTATTCCATGTTCCAATGCCATCTTCAGGCCGTAATTCAGACCACAATACTCCGAGTCATTCACAGTGACGTCCTTCAGGGGAAATCCTCGGGCTTCCAGTACATTCCACCCAGGGAGTTCCCAGAGTATACATCCACAACTTCCCAGACGAGTAGACGTCTTTGCTGCGCCATCGAAACTCAGGACATGCCCTTGATAATCCGCTTCCAGCATTTCCACACTAACAGGAGCCGGCGGTTTGACTCGCCCCTTGGCTGGAATCAGATTTTCAGAGACCTCGTCTAAATGTTCTCGGGGTGTGATGCCTGCGCCGAGTATGGCTGGAAGTCCATCTTCATCGCGCTGGATCCGGCGAATTTCCAAGTTCCAGTGTGACAACTTCAGACCCCACTTAACGTTTCTGCCATCGGTGGAATTCGACGTCAGCAACCACTTCAGCACAGAGTATCTGGTATACACCACAATCACTGGACTTGACTCCACTAGCGCTCTGAAATTTTCCAAGACTCTGAGAATCGCAATCACCTCCTTTTCGGCAATATGATACCTGAGTTCAGCGTCATTCAGAACACCGCCCGTAAACCGGACTGGGTGAATCACTCCATCATACTCCTGGCCTAAAACTGCCGAGGCAGCCCAAGGGTTCGCATGTGGAATGATAACAAAGGGTCTGGTTCGGTCCGGGTGCCTGAGAAGTGGGGTGGAAACTATCTTGCGTTTCAGGAGCTCAAATGCTTCTTTGGCACAAGTCAGATCCTTCCCAGAGCGGATCTGTTCATCTGTCAACTCGTACAAGGTGGCAGCAATAACCGGTAAATCTTCAATAAACTTGTTGTAGTAATTGAGACTTCCCATGAAACTCTGAACCCCTTTAGCGTGGACGGGAACGGCAGATCTTCGACTCCTTTGGCGATCTTGGGTGTCGCTCTCAGACCTTCGGCGCTGATTTCATGGGAGAGATACGGGATCGATAACTTCCCAAATTCGCTCTTGGGCAAACTCACAGAGATGTTCCAGTAGCGAAGTCTGAAAAGCAGAGCGTTTAAATCGTCACAGAGTTGGTCCCAAGTCGGCGCCCCATGTGCAATGTCATCGATGTACGAACTTCTCCCCAGGACTGGACCCATATACATTGGAACCGGAATGTTCCTCTGGAAAACGGTCATCTGACTTGTGAGAGCCGACATCTCTGATTTCAGCGCATGGTCTTCAAAGTCTGGGGATTGGTTCTCAGAGTCTTGAGGCTTCAGCTGCAAGAATTCCAAACATCTGCGTCAACTTCAGCCTCTTCCTCTGGTGACAGTCTCACAAATCCCCACAGGCAATTATCCAACATAGCTTGATAGACAAGAGGAGCATTCTTCAGGCCGAAAGGCATTCTCACCCACTGGAAGTGTCCAAATGGACAAATGAATGCGGATATCGATCGTGCACGCTCCGTCATCCTGATCGCCCAGAAACCGCTAGCCATATCCAGACTCATAAACCACATCGCGGCCTCGAACCCAATCAGGAGGTCATCGATGAGTGGTAACGGGTAATGTGATAGCTGGATGAAGCCATTCACAATCCGATAGTCGATACACATTCGTATATCAACACCGTTCTTCTTCAAAACGATGACAATAGGAGATGCCCACGGCGAATTGGAGTACTCGATCAGACCAGTTTCCAGAAGTTTCTTGAGAAGCTCATACACTTTCAGCATGAGGTGAGGGGCAACGGACCTTGGACGTTGGGCCACCGGTTTGGCGTCTCCTACATCTAGATCACAGACCACGCCCCTTGCCGGTGCGGGCGCTGCATTACCGTCTCCTAGGAAGATCTTTCTGTGGTATTTCAGAATATCACGGAGTTTCTTCTCCATTTCTGGTGTTGTCTTTCCTGGTTCTCCAACATCAGCACTATCGATATCGCACTCCGGTGTCAATTCCTCAATCTCTGGTAACATGACCAGTTGATCGCGCAACTGGGCAAGGAGCTCCGTGCCTTCCCGCATATAAACACCTGGTTCCAGATTCAACTCTTCATTCGAGACTCGCATACACTGCTCGTACTCCACTCGTAATTTTTCCACAGGTGTTCCTGGCATCCCTTGAATAGGATATCCCAAGACTCGTCCATTAGGTCCATATCATCTGCAGGTAACTGAGAAGTTTGAGAACCACTTGCAGGAGACTCTGGTTCCGAGTCCGAGGAGCCATCACCAGAACTGATGTTACCGTTGCCAGAGTCATGGGAGAGACACTCTCAGAGGACAAGTCGGAATCTCTGGTATCCACACTTGCATTCCAGCTATCCGCCACTCCACTACAGCAGAAATCATCTGTCTGAGTGGATGCATCTAGGGCAAAACGCACTCGCTTCGTGACGGGAGTCGGGTCTGATTTCACAAACTGCACTCTAGCGTTGTCCAACCTTGGACGTCGCAGTATCTTAGTCGGCCATGGATAATCTGGACGCTCCACACAAGGGGGTTGCGGTATCAGAGCCTCCAGCTTTGCTTCTCGTTCCATGCGCTTCTTCGTTTCTGGTGACGGAGCGCTTTCCAGGATCAATACCTCCCAATCACGATATGCAGCGGAACCTGGACGTACGAAACGCCCATGTCTCGGGAAGAAACCATATTCCACGATCCTCGCGACATCACAGAGCTCATTAACCCAGGTGTTCTTATCGGAAATATTCACCACGCGAACTGCCACAGGCCATGAGCGTGCAGCATAGATCAACTGTGTGACCCAACGATCGCCACGTCCAGCCCACACAACTTCCCGTTGCGGATTCGTCGGACCGTAATCAATCCTAACAATAAACTCCTCACCAGGACTCAGAAGAACAGCTTCGCTTGGTCTGACAAACCTGCTACGACCAATGTGGTCACCAGGTTCCCAGTTACACATCATCACCACGACTTCGTCTGGTAACGACACCAGACCTTCGCGGGTACTGATCCTCACTCCAGCGGCAAACATAAAACCCATTCCTAAAAGCACATCAATTCCTTCACCAATATTCGCGACCCAAACATCCACAATGTACACCACTCTTGGCCCAAGTGTCAACTTGATCTCAGCGCTGGCGCCAATGTACGTCGGAATACCACCCATCCCTGACACCTTAGTTTGCTTGTGCGACTTGAGTCTGAGTCCGAGCTTACGCGCAAAGTCATAACTCAGAATGTTTATAGTCGCACCGGTATCCAGGAGAATCTTAGTCCGACGATCATTCACAGCACCATGTACCATCACCACATCTCGCTTGGAACGATCTGGGTAATTATCCTCCCACCAGCCGTAGCATTCGCCATCCTTCAGTCTGAATGACACTGTGTCATCAGGCATCGGGTCGGTGTTTTCAGAGATCTCAGGTAACTTATTTCCTGGGTTTCCGAAAGGCACAGCTGATTCCTGGGTTAAAGCGGTCATGCATTGTTGGTGTTTATCTTGAACCTTTCTCAGCTCCGGTCCTACACACACTAGAACACATAACTCTGGGTATTGCCTTGCCCGACGCGTTTCGGATCCCCATCCGACGGGCGTATTAGTTTAACGGCTTCCCAGAGTTTGCCTCCTCACCCAGAAGTCTTTCTCTCAGGTGGTTTGGCATGTCCTTCAGTGCGCCTTGACGGGCGAGTTGCTTGAGTGCTTCCAGAGTCTTCAAATCTTCACAGGGTTTTCCGGGATGTAATTTTCCACACACTTCACAGGGAGATGCTCGACACATTCGGCTTGGATGCCCCTTTTCCTGGCACCGGTCACACGTGATATCCCTCCAGCAGTCTTCTTCTGAGTGTCCTGAGCGTTGACATTTCTCGCAAAACTTATTCCAATAACCGCCATTTTCAGGACGTCTCTGGTGAAAACCTTGACCCGACGATCCAGACGGGGAATGGGGCGGTGGGCGCCATCCCATGTCTCCCATTACTCGGTACACCTCATTTGTCAGGGTCTGCGTCCAGTCAGTGCTCGGCGGAACTGTCGAGGCACTCGAAGAAGTCTGTGTAGTATCTCCATCACGGGTAGGCTCTGAAGTCACACTCTGAAGTCGAGAATCACCGGCTTGGTCTCTGGCATCCTGATCGGATTTTAACGATCCCTTATAGTTTGCAGTATCATCATCATCAGAATCTTCAGAGTCCGGGTCTCTCACGATATAAGTCCGGTTCATACGCTTGGGCTTGAACGGTCCTCGTGGAATATTGTCTGCTCGGAAGTCTCGAGGCTTGGTGGTGGTCATATCTTGGTCACCTGTTCGCCAGACATCTTCATCCTGTTGTAAGGCGTACTCCAAGTCTGAAATACGTCGGAATCTCTGACCTTGTAGCGAAGTTTTCAGGCGCGCATCCTTGAGCTTCGTGATAAAACGGAGCACATGCTTCTCAAGACGCTTGGACGATCTTCTGAAATCAATGTCGGCCTTCCCAGCGGCGGAGTTGAGTCGATAGAAGAATTCGAGCGGGGTCTCAGAGTCCTTCATAGCCATTGTGAAATACCTCTCTGAATACGATGACCGCGCCTTACAATAACGCTTCTTGAACTCTGACGACAACTCCTTCCAATCACGGGACACACTCTTGGGGAGCTGGTTAAACCAGTCACGCGCAGATACCGGAAGCTTCAACTTGAGCTCCTGAATGCGTGTCTTGGTCGACCACCCTCCTTGAGACGCCATATTCGTGAATCGCTCCCACCAGTGAATGCGTTCCCTGAGTGTGGCTCTAGGATCGAACTCTCCGAGGTTGTTGGAGTTCATGAACGGCCTCAACGTCAGAAGTGTAGTTCCAGCTTGGGCTTGCGTCGCTGCTGTCAGGTTCATCACTTCACCAAGCTCAGAGTCGTCCGAAGACGAGCTTTCGGATTCTGAGCTCGAGTCCTCAGAGTCTCCACCAGGGTCTGGTGCTTCACCACGGCGCTTCTCTCGGCGGGGTGCCTCTCGGTCTCCATCAGACCGTCTAGCGTCTGATTTCCGCGGTGGATCTCGTCGTGGAGTCGATGTACGCCTGGCGTCCCCCTTGGCTTCCGTCACCGAGGCTACTCGAGTCACTTGGGTTGCTGTAGTGGTCGTAGCGGCGACGCCATTCCTCTCGGCCTTCACTCGCTTCGTCACCGAGCTTCGCGCAGGGGCAGTTTGCTGGAAGGTAGCAACTTCTCGAGGAGCCGCCTTGAGAGCCGGTGGGTGCGACATGGGTTCAACCCTAACCCACCTCTGATTTCTGATCCGATTACGGGATACTTGGTTGCAACTTCAGGGTCCTCAGTGTTTAACACCGGGGTTGCAGTTGCTGAATCAGGGTGACCGACCCTTCGCGCCCTCTTGAACTTGGGACAATGTTGCTCGAAGGTTTCTCAATTGACCGGCTTGGAAGCGTTGCATGTTCTGAGAACTCTCTTTCTCCCTGTCGCGCTCAGCTTCCATATCCTTCATCCGCTGCTGTAAGATCTTCAGTTGGGAAATCCAGTCTCGTTTCATCTCGTCTGCCGCGCGCACACGTTGGGCTTCGGCTTCGGCTTCTCGCTGTCGCCAGCGATCAGCGAACTCTGATTCCAGACGTTGGCTTTCCGACCTCCGGAGATCTGATTTCAGCTCCTCCAGCTCTGCCACGCTGCGGCTTCTGGGTTTACTCTCCGATACCAAACTTCTCCGTTCTTCAGCATCGTCAGCACGTCTTTCCGCCTCCAGTCTCGCGTTTTCGGACTCCAACAAGCGGTCGGTGAGCGTCTGGATCTCGCGTCTTGCTTCCAAGTCGCGTTGTTCCCGACGGCGGTCACGTTCCATGGACTCCAAGCGTTCTCGGGCCAAGAACTCCATCTGCGCTTGCTCCATCCGGCTCTGCCACTCCTGCTGTTGCCTCATGACGTTCAGTTCGATCTAGGCAGGCCCTGATCTCTGAGAGCTTCGAGCTTCAGACTTCGTGCGACTCGACGCGATGGAACTCAAGCGTCGAGACGGTGTTTTCCGAAGGTCTTCACTCTTCACACTCTGGCGGTGGCTTCGATGGCTTGCACTTCGGCTGGAAACAGATGAAGGCGGAATCTCTGGCGTTGGTTGTCTGAAACCTTGTGAAGGCTCATGGACGACGCCTGGTTTCTAGGCTTTACATCTGACACCTCAGCTTCCTCCTCCAGCATGTCGATGTCTTCAGGTTCCGACTTCACAGGAAACAACGTTCGAGTCACTTGGATTCCCATACCTTCTCCGGAGACCATTCCTCCGACGTCAGCGCCTTGGGCAATCAACGCTAGACCCTCTGCGGACAGCAGCATGTGTGATGCCGCCCCTCGACTCACAGACATCAAGGACGAGTCTGTAGAGCTTCCACGCGAGGTCTGGAATCCAGACGACAGATCGTCAGAGGTCCCGATGACACTGGGAACTGGCACGTCCGTCATTCGAGTTTCGAGAGCTGTTACGATCTTCAGACATGGGAGTTCCAGACTCTGGTCGTGTGTTATCAGAACGACTCTCGTACTGTGGCAATGAAGACAGCGACGGTGTCGACAAGGCTGACGTTGTTGACGGGACTTGTGGGCGCGGCGGTCTCTGCTGTAAGCGCTTGGATTGCGGCGGCTCATCACTGCTGGAACCATTGGAACTATGCGTCACTTCGGAGTCCGGTCACCCGGAGCGCGTGATCAGCCGTCGTCCTTGCAGGTCAGCATCCTTTTCAGGTAATACACTACTCGGTTCCTTCTCGACTTGTTGTGTCTTCTTGTTTCATGCCCCTGAGAGTCGGATAACCTGTAACCTGGCAGTCACAGTGGCCCACTCAACCAGTTCCATGGCAAGACGGCTATGAAGTTCGGTCGCCACACTGCGTACTTGAGACTCGAA
>VOQZ01001083.1:0-35435 GCA_008079305.1 Phytophthora palmivora | reverse complement strand
GTATGGATAGCCACAGATGGGAAGCATTATTGGATTTAACCATTAATTCAGAGTTGTTTTTACCTTCTACTACACAAGTCTTCTTCTTCTTCGCTATTCCGGGTAGGGATATACAAGATTGGCCCCCCCGACGTCACGCAGGATCAAGATCGACACTAAGTGGAACCCCTACGCCCAGATTGCTTGGCTGGACGTTCGTCAACCCTCAAATCTCAAGAACCCGCTATAGGAAGCGGCAAGCACGTATTGGAACTATTGGATAAAGGTCACACACCGACCACAAGACCCCCCGAGCTAAGATCGACACTGGTCAGAGCAAGATCGACCAAGTACAACCAAGATCGAAGCTCGATAACTACACGGCGCAGCGAGTAGAAGTATCCCCGCTGCTGCCACCTCTCCCGCTGTCCTGTCAGACAGCAAGATCGACAACAAGCGCGTCTAATCGAGATCACCCGAGAGCGATCTAGTCCCACCGACGGGTACACAAGGTGAGATCAAGTAACTTCACGGAAGATCGGAGTACCCCCTCCGTTAGTCGGCAGTTCGGGCGCAGTGTGCAAGAGGACTCCTGCGATCTTGCGATTTCGCAGAACCACTTCGCCACAATGGTGCGCGTGCCCGGATCTTTGGGTGACTCGGGATTTCACCGTGAGTCCCATGAAGAAGCGCATGCTGATCTTAGATCAGGGAAACCAGCGTCGTTGGAGATCGGATCACCAACGACACCGCTGAATCAAGATCGATCCGCGGATCGGCAGAGCTTTGGGAGGAGCTCTACCGACGGAACAGAGGATGGTCCGGCTACGGACCTAGAAGAGAAGCCTCTACCTCCTCCCCAGGTCCCTTCGGGGACCCCAGCAGATTCCGACTTGCGTCGCGATCTGCAGGACGAAAGTCCACCGGCGAAAGCCATCCAAACGCTCGTCTCCAAGTCGAGCACAAAAAAGAAGTCAGCAAGATCGAAGCCTCTACGGAAGAAGTTGAAAGCACCAGGATCGGACGCTGATGACCAAGACGATCTTAAAACAGTGTGGACTGATGAGTCCCTCGAGATCGCATACCACAAGAAGGAACTTCACACCTTCTTGATCAAGAACCCGTTATGCAGATCATCAAGCCAAAGATCATCAGCGATCTAAAAGGCCCAGTGCAGAAACCAACTGCAAGATCAAGCAAGCTTGAAGCTGCAAGGCGTTATTACATCTGATCAAGGAAGTGGGATTATCGCAGGATCGTTCGACGCTAACGATCTATTCGACACGAGGCTCAGCGCGATCAACACAGCCCTGATGTCGATCTTCGACTTACTGAAGCCCTTGGTGGGTGAGAAGAGTGTAACCCCAAGATCACGACTAGATCGACAGACGAATGCTAAGATCGTTACCAGCACTCACACTGGAAGATCAGACAGGAACATCCTCGCATTATGAGTCGGCGACCGAGGAAGTGGACACGATAGTGCAGATGACCCACCCCGAATGACGCTGGGCCGTCAGGTGCTGCTATGCTACGGCAGCGTGGAGATCATGAGACCAAGCGAGTGACGGATGTCATCGCGCCAAACATGACACAAGGATCGAATGCGAAGTTGGAATCGTACTTCCAAGCGGCTATGAGCCGATTCTTGAAGGAACAACAAGGCCCTATCAATCCCGCGATCTTAGCACCAGCAGAAGATCGAGATGTGGATATGGAGTCTGTGGGGTCGCTAGATCGACACCCAAGTCCTCATGAATACGACCCAGACGATCTCGATCTTGATCCTCCAAGACGTGCGACTGTAGCATCAGCATCAGCCACGACCACCGGAAGATCGACAAGTGTCCACGTATACGAGTATCTGCCATGTCTGAACTCAAGGAGTTTGCGGGAAAGAAGGGGATGAAGATCGAGCCAGGGCCTGGCTTAACAAAGTAAAATCCGCCTTTGTGCGAGATCAAGCTCCAGACGAAGAAAAGTGTCTGGTGTTCGGCGATCTCCTCACAGGATCGGCGAAACTGGTATCGACAGCTTAGTCGCACAACACGCAGTACCTGGAAGGATTTGCTCCGCAGCTTCCAGGTTCAATATTGTGGACGAGGAGTGTCAGTCGCGAGGCAATATTACCACGCGCGCAAGAGATCGGACGAATCTCCGCTGGAGTATTTGTATCGGCTCAATGTGGCAGGACTCAGGGCCCGCCTCCAGATCAAGGATGGACCTTCGGAAGTTCGACGTGAACACGTGGAACTTCATTGAAACTCTGGATGACCGCGATCTTGCAGATCACCTGGCCTACTAAGAATCCAGACGCTGACACCCTGGAGGAAGCACTTCGATCTCGGCAACGAGCGAAGGCACGACAAAGTAAGGCTGTATATGGATCAATCAATCCCCGTCAGAAGAACAACAGTGCAGCAGCCCCGTCTGCTTCAACTCGGGCCGTCAGAGCTGTCAAGGCGATCTCAGATAGCAGCGAGTCTGAAGAGGACTCTAGTGGATCGGATGGCGAAGCAGGATTACGTCGTGTCTACCTCGCAGCATCTGGAAACAATGAAGGGCAGCAAGATCAAGATCAAAGGAACCAAGATCGCAGTCGCTCGGAGACCGGAAACAATCGTGCACAACAAGATCGACATGATATAGGTTCGCCACCTAAGCGATGCTCGCACTGTGGGTCGCGCAAACATAGCGATCTTGGGTGCTGGGGACGTCTGACGTGTGAGAAGTGCGGTCGTAAAGGACATCCCTCAGATCGCTGCCTATTCACATGCAAGGCATGTGGTGACATTCACGAAGCGGGAAAGTGTACCATGGAGGAATTTTACAACTTGATCCGACAATGGTACAACCCACCAAGCACGCCGGCATGTTGCCAGAGACGGCGAAAAGATGTTAAACTAGGACGCTCGCCGGTTTGGAAACCGGTACGAGACGAGCGTTCTAGCTATTGCATTTATGCATATGTCGAGAAACAATCGGAGGCAACAGTTAATCAGCTGATCAATCCGATCGACAATACATGTGATCTTCTGGAGAAATCTACCGCTACAGTGTCAAGTATACGCCAGATCGATGAATATGCAAGATCGAGTGTGATGATGGCCCTTGAGATTTCCCCTGGGGAGTCGCGAGGTTACTGGAAGTATCATGTTCCAGACAAGAAGTTCAAGCAATCTAAAGCTATGGGGAAGATCAACAACAAAAAGCAACTTTGCTATTTGACAGTGGTGCCGAGGTGTCCATATTGGATGCCACCTTTGCTCGTAAGGTCGGGTGTCACATCGATGAAATCAAACGTTGGAGTGCGAAGGTGTTGGGACGATCTCCATATAAGATCGAGGGACGTACTCGTCTCAAGATCACGCTGGCAGGATCGCTAGTGTATTTCTTCGATGCATGGGTAGGTCCGCCCACTGGAGGTCAAGATCTGATACTAGGAATGGATTCATGGTGCCAGCGGGTATCCGCCTCGATCTTGCTGATGGGACGATATGTCTGCCTGACGAAGTCCGTCTTCAGATGGCAGGTAGGCGCCCACTCTACGGTGACAAGATCGAGCATGTGTGCTGGAAGGATCACTACTGGATCGATGTGGGACAGACGGCCGAGATCAGGCTACGAGGTCAGACGTCTACCAGTATAAGTTATGGGTCACCAGGGGAGATCGATGGGTACCAACGATCACAGTCGGACCGGGAAGACACGTTATCTACAGGTGACCAACATAAGTGATCGTGCATTAACTCTCCACGAAGGATCGAGAGTCGCGATGTGGTTGAGTGGAGATCGTATTCCCCGAATTCCGGGATATGTATCCGTCGGATCGAGGAGGTATGCCGAATGGCAAAATCTCGCATATCAGGCAACTACGGATGAGATCAGTGAAGCGGGTACCAACGAGCAGATCACCGAACCAATGGTGGAGCGTCCCGAGTACGTAACACCAACTGCGATCTTACCACGGCCGGTAAAAGCCATCCACAATGTCAAGATCGCAGGAGACGGGGACGCAAGCCCACCGTCAATCGAATGTACATCTGACCAAGGCAAGATCGCCCTGCTAACAGTAATGATCTTCGCACCAAGGTCGCGGCAGACATAGGCGATCCTACGATGGATGATGAAGTTTGTATCAAGGAAGGGGGAGCTTATTCGCAGAAGATGTGGAAGATCAAATGGCTGTGCTACCAGAAGTGACCGCGACCACGGAAGAAGTCAAGATCGAAGATCTTCAAATAGGTGATGCCAATACCAACACCCAGGAGGAGATCGAGCGTCTTGTGCAGATTATCTGGAAACGGAAGCACCTTCTTATCGGAAAGGGCAATGCCTTACCACCAGCGGCGAAGGGAGTGATATGTGACATAGATGTGGGAAATGCAAAGCCAGTCGCTCAACGTTGTCGCAAGGTGGCGATACAGTTCCGCGAAAAGTTGCATCAACTCATCAAGGACTACTATCTGCTCGAATGATCCGACACTCGACCTCTCCTTGGGCTTCACCCATAGTTGTGATTATCAAGAAGAATGGGATCGACATCCGGTTATGTATCGACTACCGCCTGGTTAATAGTCTGACAAGGCTCATGGTATATCCTATGCCGCTGATCAATGATTTGCTGGATGATCTCGATAAGGTTCTCTGGTATTGTTCCTTGGATATGGCCAGCGGTTTCTGGGTAGTGCCCATGACGGACCGAGCCCGATCGATCTCGGCATTTATTACTCCATTTGGATTGTTTGAGTGGAATCGAATGCCGTTCGGACTTAAAAACGCTCCCCAGATCTACCAGAGACTCCTAGACAATGCACTATATGGATTCGTGAAAGTGACCCAAGATCAAGATCGATCCGGCCGAAAGGACGTATTCGAGCAGGAGAACCTGATCTAGAGAGAAGTGAGTCAGTGTTGGGACGTCGATCTTACATCGACGACATACTGGTAACCGGAAGATCGTGGGACGCGTTATGCGAAAAGGTGGAAAAGCTGTTAGACGCCTGCGACGAGTGGAACTTGTCCATCAGTGTCGCCAAAAGCTTCTGGGGTCAACGAAAGGTGGACTATCTAGGACATCGTGTATCAGCTGAAGGTTTGGAGACACATCCAAAGGATTTGTCGGCTTTACAAGAATTACCGTTCCCCACCAACCTAAGATCGATGCAATCATTCTTGGGGAGTCTCAACTACTACAGCCGATTTATTGAAGATTTCGCGATCTACGCATCAGTTCTGTACGAGCTACGCGAAGCGGATTTCTACGAGATCGCTCGAAGATAAAATCGACTGGGGACGATGAGGGTGTCGTGGCAGAAGAGGATGGTAGTTGGATCGAAGCCAAGGCAGCGTTCGCTACACTAAAGAACAAGATCGTGAATGCTCCGATCTTACAACACTTTGATGTGGATCGACAACCGGTGGTGGTAGTATACGCCAGCAAGTGGGCGATCTCAGCTGCCTTGATGCAAGAACACGACGGGGTGTACAAGCCAGTAACTTTCACTAGTCGCACGCTCAAGCCGAATGAGATCAACTACGGTATGGTCGACAAGGAAGTGTTGGCTTTGCTCAGGATACTAGACACCTGCTATACTCAACTCGTGACAAGATCGATTAAAGTATTGACGCGCCACTCTACATTGGCGTGGCTACTTCACTCATCCGGATTGCAAGGACGATTAGGACGATGGGCTGCACTTCTATCAAGCTGGACCCTTGAGATCGTGAAATGTACCAAAGGGGAAGATGAGATCTTAGGCGCGATCGCGGCAAGTATTACACCCCGCAAGGAAGTGGACTCGATCTTGATTTCGATCGCTCCCAGGAAACAACCGCGACAAGTGATCTCGATGCCACCTCCAACAGTGGACCCAGACGAGAGATTACTAGTTGTTAGCTTTGATGGATCAGCACGTGTGAAACGGAGTGGCGGAGCATACAGTGGAATAGTGTGGAGCCTACCAGAATGGACAGTGATCTCAGCAGCTTCGAAGTATCAGCTCGATCTTACGGTAAATGAGGCTGAGTACCATTGTCTGCTTCTGTGCCTCGATCTCCTGTCAGATATGGATAGGGGACGCCTGATTATCTGTGGAGATTCTAACTTGGTGATCAGACAAATGAAGGGTGAGATCGAGTGCAAAGCCCCGGGGTTAACGTTGTTACGGCAGCAGGCACTGGAACGTCTCCGATCTTGGCCCAACCATGAGTTCCTTCATATGAAGCGAGATTGGAACCAAAGCGCAGATAGTCTGGCGAGTGCTGCATTACGTCGCGAAAGTGGAGTGGTGATTGTCACGGAAGAGGAGCGCCAAGATCTTATGACTCTGAATAGATTGGAGGAGTTGCTAATAGCTAAGAACGATGCAGCTACAGTCAAGATCGCTGCTGTCACAAGATCGCGTAAGAAATGTCGACCTCAGGTGTTACAAGAAGAGATTGTGCAAAGAATGAGGATGGAGCGTATTAGCCGAGCGCAAAATGAGGAAAAATGGATCGTCGATCTTAAGGCCTACCTGCGAGGGGACGTACAAGATCTTATTTCGACTGAAGCGAAAAGCTGTTCTAAGATCGCATATCGCTATGAGACGGATGAGTCAGGATTATTGTTCTATTTTCCGTCGACCAAGCGGTCCGACGAAGATCGCGATCTTATGGCTAAGCTTGTGGTGCCCGAAACATTGCAAAGCGATCTTATGCACCACTATCACACAAGTTTGGAAGGTGGTCACCAAGGTATTGGACGGACATACCACAAGATCAGAGCTCACTTCCACTGGCGCGGATATATCAGAGTGTGCAACGCTACGTGGGTCAGTGCATAGATTGCGAGACGGGAAAGGACGGCCTACGATCCATGGGGAATCGCCTGGGAATTTACAAGCTACGTACCCGTTCCAGATTATCGGTATGGATCACATACCGTCACTGCCAAGATCACACAAAGGAAACACTGAGCTATTGATCTGGATCGATCTATTCACTGGATATGTGATCGCGAAAGCCAGCGCATCAAGAACAGCCCAGAATGTCGCCGAGAACTATGAGGAATGTGTTTTCCGCCGGTTCGGTGCAAGCGAGGCTATCCGACATGACCGAGAACCCGGTTTTATGTCTGACTTCTTCAGATCGTTCAACAAAATCGTGGGACAGAGACAGCGAGCAACAATGGCATACCGCCCGCAAGCAAACGGTACAACCGAACGGATGGTGGGAACATTGACACGTGCAGTAAAAATGTATGTGGAGGATGTCGACCAGCGAGATTGGGATGAATATGCTGAGCGCCTCACCTTCGCACTCAATACTGCCCAAGATCGCGTCCGAGGAGATACTCCATTTTATCTGTTACATGGCTGGGACCCTCGATCTACGCTAGACGCAATGGTACCATTAGGATCGACGAGAAGGCGAGATCGTGAACCCCGCCGATGGCGATACCAGATACAGAAGCAATATCAACAAGCACGTGAACAAGTGAATGAGAGATTACGTGTTGCGATCCAAGAAAGGTCAGATCGACACAATGAAACGGTCCGACCACATGAGATCGAAGCTGGAACTCAAGTGTGGCTGTATCTAGATCGAGTCAAGGAAGGATATGCACGTAAGCTGGCACATATGTGGCACGGCCCCTTCCGTGTGTTGGAACTGGTGGGAGAACATGCAGTACGTCTTGAGATCGCCAGTACCGAATACCGACTTTTCCCGGTGGTACATGTCTCTAAGATCAAGCCTGTACGACAATTCCCAGATCGTCCCAAGACGCGGTTGACAATACAAGATCAAGATCGATTCGACTTTGATGAAGCCTTGTTACCCGAAGACAGCTGGGTACGAGATCTAGATACCGACGAATATGAAGTTGAGAAGATCGTAGACATAAGATCGGGGAAGCGCACGCGATATGGACGTACATTGCGCGAATTCTTGGTGCACTGGAAAGGATATGACGAACCGACATGGGTGGATGAAGCCGATCTTAATTGTGGAGCTCTACTGTATGACTAAATGCGAGATCGAACGAATCGAAATCGATTCGAGGTCATGCAATCACATGAGGAGCTATGAGGAGGCGAGATCGTGAAGTGAGTTGGTCACCTCACGAAGAAACAGGTAGAGGATCTATCGGACAGCGATAGATCAGGTGGACGGTGGTGAATATGATACATGTGGACCGACTAGATGACCATGAGTCACTAAGATCGAAGGCGTTAATATCTTAAGAACGACGCATAAAAGGAAGAAAATCGCGAAGAAGAAATGGATTAACTAAGAGGTTAAAGCACTGCTATGTTGGAGGCTGGCTGAGAAGAAGGTGGCACGTTGACGAACTTGTCCTGAAGACGAGGAATACGCGTCGCTGGATGATCCGCAGAAGACTGGCGGTATTGCAGACGCCAGGGTTCCGCAAGATCAACGGCGGACAACGCATCCTCCAGCGACGCAGCAGACACATCCGGATACCAGATCTTGGGGTGACGTGGCTTGGGGAAATGCAGGAAGAAAGGATCCAGCAAGATATCCAGATCGCAATACTGTTGACGCAGAGCCGGGATGAGATGTCGAAACAAGAACTGCTTCCAGGCGGCTCCAGCCCGAGATCGACGCTGACGACGACCTTCATGGTAGGCTGATAAGGCTGCGTCCGCAACGCACATGTCGTCTGAGATCGGCAGGAAGTGACTGGACTCCCAGAGCGCCTGGAGATGCTTCTCCTCATATTCCAAGTACTTCTCACAAAAACCAGGAGGCATGAAATCGACCATGAAAGAGAGGGGTCCCTCGGTGGATTCCAGAGATGCCCATGGTGGAGGATTGAGAGACATGAGAGCATCCACAGCAGGGCCCGTGACAAAATCTTCGATCTCGACCCGAGAAGGTGTTGCTGAAGGAACCACGTCAGGAAATAGCCATTCGGAAACGCCGAGCAAAAGGTGGCTCAACACCTTGGTGTTCAAGGTGGAGATGCTCAAGTGGCTCACGCGGTCGACATCCCAAGGGAAGACGTCCGCTGAGCGAAATAGACGCCGGGTGATCAAGCTGGGAATCCACTCTGATCTTGGAACCTTGGGGTGTGGCGGAGTCAAGGTGGTGGCCTCGGAGGACTGTCGAATATCCAGGAGTGATTTACCCGCACTGGATTCAAGATCACTGTCATCAGGGGCGGAATTGGGACTACCCATAGGAGGATCGACCTCCGAAGACTGCTCGGATGGGTCGTCGGAAGGAATATTGTCACTTCCCTCGCCACCCAAGTCGATAGGATGGCCTGCAGTCCCCGAAGTACCCTGAGCTGCTCCGGATGGCTTGGATCGACGAAGATCCGAACGAGATTTAGCCAAAGCGGCTAACATCTCAGGATCGTCCGCGTCATCGTCCTCAGGAGAACCGCTTTCCTGCTCGGGAGAGCCGTCTTCTTGCTCGATCTCGGACTCTTGAGGAAGATCAGGAGAACCGCCGTCCTGCTCAGGAGACCCATCTTCTTGCTCGATCTCGGACTCTTGAGGGAGATCAGGAAGTTCAGGTTCAGGGACGTCAGGATCCGGACCCTCGGAGTCAGGAAGATCATCAGGAGACTTGGAGGACGAAAGATCGAGTCGCCGAGTCTTGCGAGATCGCGGTGGGGATGACTCCGACCCAGATCGAGGACGTGTCAGACTTGCAGGAGTCGGAAGAGCGACGTCTTGATTGAGAGAACGGGCCACAGCCCAGAATCGACTATAGGCGTCCGTATAATGAGCAGAGAGAGCAGCATGCTCAACCCGTAGAGCAGCAAGCTCACGCTTCTGACTCATAAATTGATGATCAACTTGGGAGCTGGCAGTCTGAAGATCGGCAACTTGCTGCTCCAAGCGGGAAATGTTGGCCCTCATAGAATCAACATGATTCCCACGAGCGCGAAGTTCCGCCCGAGCCTTATCCAGACGCTCAGACGAAGACGCTACCTTCGCCACCGCTTGATCCCGCTCAGATTGAGCCTCATGACAGCTCGTGCAAAATTGATCCCTTTCCTCCTGGAGCCGAGCGATCCGTCGATCTTGCGCGCTGATCTGACGCTGGAGTTGGAGAGCCGCCGCTTCTAGTGAAGCTTCTGACCGTTCCAGGGCCTGACACCGCTGCTGAGCCGTAGATAATTCTTGATCTCGGTCTTTTAAGTGCTGACGGACCTCCAGCAGCGATTGATCTTGGGTTTGATCGCGCTGACGAGCAGCAATCAGTTCCTGATCTTGATTAAATAAGAGTCGGGCGAGCGAAGTGGGAGGCGGGGAACCAAGATCGGGATGACTGGTTAGAGCAGCCAGTTGAGCTTGGAGGTTCTGGACTTGGCGTTTCAGAGTGTCGATCTCGTCTTCCAGACATAAGATCGTACTCTTAGAGGTTGCCTGCAATTCGTCGTAAGCTTCCCGAAGCTTAGAGACCCTGTCTAGTTCTTCGACCGTGGATTTGCTCTCTGCCAGCTCGGCGTTAGAATCCTCCAATGCCTCGATCAGTGCGTCATACCGATCTTGACAGAACTTAGCGAACGGCATGGCCTGAGATCGGAGGTGATCCAAATGTCGATGAAGATCGCCCATGTGACGAAGAGAGTCCACGTGAGCGTGTTGAAGATCCTCATGGTCATCCTGCAATTGGCGGAAGATCGACTCACGACTGATGATGTCTTCCACACCTCGTAGAGAAGCTTGAACGTCTTGGAGCGACGCTCGAACGGCTTGTAGATCCACATGAGATCGATGAACATGAGCCGTCGGCGCGGAACGCAACCGACGACATTCCGGACATGACGAATGAGGGTTGGGTGGTGAATTGGAGGACGCGTCAGAATCGACTGCAGCGGCTGCCACCGCGAGCAGGCCCAATTGGCCCGGTGGCATAGTCGATCTTGGGGTAGATGAAGGAATGGAGGCTTGATCTTGAACCATGGAGGAGGATAGGCTGGAAGGAGATGCGGTGCAGCGAGCGAAAGCAGTTGTGCTGCTACCACTCGCGCAGGGGACGGTTGTGGTGAAGCAGATAAGAAGTTTTCCGACCTCGATCTCGTCCCGTCAATCAAGATCAAGAGCAATCCCTCTCTACGGTGATCCTCGATATAGTGACACTCACTATAATGACCCAGTGAATGCGTGTGCCATCATCCCTGCCCAAAGCGATTGTACCCACGCGATATCGATCCTGACAGGTAAATATCGATCTTAGCTTTATTATGGGTTTTAAGAAGCCAGCGCGGTATGGATAGCCACAGATGGGAAGTATTGGATATTAACCATTAATTCAGAGTTGTTTTTACCTTCTACTACACAAGTCTTCCTTCTTCTTCGCTATTCCGGGTGGGGATATACAAGATTGGCCCTCCCGACGTCACGCAGGATCAAGATCGACACTAAGTGGAACCCCTACGCCCAGATTGCTTGGCTGGACGTTCGTCAACCCTCAAATCTCAAGAACCCGCTATAGGAAGCGGCAAGCACGTATTGGAAGCTATTGGATAAAGGTCACACACCGACCACAAGACCCCCCGAGCTAAGATCGACACTGGTCAGAGCAAGATCGACCAAGTACAACCAAGATCGAAGCTCGGTAACCACACGGCGCAGCGAGTAGAAGTATCCCCGCTGCTGCCACCTCTCCCGCTGTCCTGTCAGACAGCAAGATCGACAACAAGCGCGTCTAATCGAGATCACCCGAGGAGCGATCTAGTCCCACCGACGGGTACACAAGGTGAGATCAAGTAACTTCACGGAAGATCGGAGTACCCCCTCCGTTAGTCGGCAGTTCGGGCGCAGTGTGCAAGAGGACTCCTGCGATCTTGCGATTTCGCAGAACCACTTCGCCACAAAAGGGGCTTAAGCCCCTAATATTAAACAGAGCAGAATTTTCTAGGTCCAGAACACGTGTACACTCTTCCGGTAAGTCCCTGCACGGGCCGGATTATGTCTGCCGTCAGAACTCGAGAGGCATAGCTTGTAGAGTTCTGACTGGTAGCGCCAAGAGATTAGGTTGGTCCGGGGAAGGGCGTGTCTCGCCATGCGCGAAGAACAAACCCCGCCGAGCTCGGCGGGTCGGTATACCGTACAGCCCGGGTACCGTTACTCTTTCAGCCGAGTAGCCTTTGCCTCGGCGACCCGTAAAAGCGCTAACGCGCCGTCGTCCATCCTTTGGTGGAGGGCACGGGATAACATATTATTGGCTGGCTTGGTTGGTTGGTACTCGGCGGAGGCGAGACACCAGCTGTCCCGGAAGGGCCGAACCGCTAGGGGACAACCCAGCGCAGGCCAACAAACGCCGACCTAACTCGGCGATTGTTGTGGTTGCGTTCTATTTACCCACATCTGACGGATTTGTGCGTTCTGCAACACCACAACTGGTGCCGCGACCCGGGAGCAGGGGTGCGCTTGTTTTTCGCAGGTACCAAGGTAACCAAGTTTCGATCAAACAAGGAGAAGAAAAAGAAGAAGGATGACTAAGGGAACGAGCACGCTACGTGAAGATAGCCCGGCGACGGCCAAGGGCTCCCCCCACGCGGGGATAAGCGCGGCGAGTTTTGCCGACTCGGCGGACTCGGCTATTGCGATGACGATGGACGCGACGGCGGACGGATCTCGCAGTGTCCAGTTCGAGGAGGAGGACGCCCAAGGTCATGCAAGTGATGAAGAGAAGGATGATGAAGACTATGAAGAAAAAGCCGAGCTCGGCTACGTGAAGACGACAGCCGAGCTACTCGGCGAAGTTGGGGAATTATCGCTCCAAGTGGGCCGGATGGGAGTTCCGCGTCCGGTGGAGCGAAACCTGGCTGCTGAGTTCGGTGAAGATGCGGACGACGAAGATCAAGGTGTCGCTCAAGGGGAACGTCCGCCCCTTGTTCCGTGAGCGACACGAAATGCGGATACGCCGAGTGCAAACAAGGTGTTCGCGCAACTCGGCGGAGAGATGATGAGAGATAGTGAATGGATGAAGTTATTCGCCCCAGTCCCGTTGGCGCAGGCGAGATGGCCATCACTGGGGCCTCTGCTGGCTGGGCCGATGGAGTGGTCCGACACCGCGGAAGTAGCCGAGACGACAATATTGCTGCTGAAAGCAATGGGCTTCCGAGTCACCAGTCGGCCGAGTCCGTGGATTCTAAGTGATTGGAACCTTGACTTGGCTAGGGTGGAGCTGTTGCGTTGGAGGGGAAAGCTGAGGAAAGCTTTCGGAGTGCAGATCAAACCCCGGCTATTGACAGCTTCTGATGGTGGCCCCCAACTCGGCGGAGCAGGGTATCAACTCGGCAGAATGGAGCCTCAACTCGGCGAAATGTCGAGTAAGACCCCATACCTGAAGGACCCAAAGGGTGGTCAACCAGCGACGAACCCAAGCAAGATCACGACGATGAAGACACCCGAGACGAAGAAAGGCGAGAGGTTTCGGGCGACTGCAGGAACGCCGTACTTCGAAGACTCGCACATGCTGAGTCCAAAGAAGAACCGAACTCGGCTAGGACGAAATAAGTGGGAATCCGAAGAAGCGGAAGATGATTCTGACGATGACCATGGTTATCGCCCAAGCCGAGATGAAACGGTCAAAGACCAGATCTATCACCTCAGCAACGACAGGGGTGATGAAGGAGGATCCCAGTATCTGGAATTGAGGTCGCATGTTTCCTTGGACAAGATAGCCCAGTTCGACGGCCGGCGGTATCGATCCGATGACTCGCTACAGTGGCTGAAGAGGTTCATCTACGAGATGAAAGGCACACGTATGCCCCAAGACTCTTGGTGCGAACCTTTCTCGCTCAGCCTTGGCCGAACGGCGAAAAGTTGGTATCGCCAACTCCCGAGGAAGACCCAAACGCGGTGGAACCTGCTGAGTGAGGCGTTCCTGGATTACTACTGCTCACAGTTTGATCAATCGGCCAGGACGCGATACTACTCGGCTAAGCGTAAGGACAAAGAGACGATCTGCGATTTCTTGACTCGGCTAAATGGGTATGCACGAACGGCGAAGATCCAGTATGAGCGTGGTGGGGCCGATGCTGCCGATCATGTCGAGCAGTTCCTTCTGAATTGCGGTGACGATGACATCATGGACATGCTGTACCCGCTTCAGCTAAACGATATCCACCGAGTCGAGCAGATCATCAACAAGAAGATTCTGGGCGAAAAGCGGAAGAAACAACGAGATCGGCTAGTTTCAGGGAGAAGCCGAGATGAAATGCGCAGAGATGACCGACGGAACGATCGACGCCGAGATGACCGTAGAAGTGATCGACGCCGAGATGAGAGTCGAGATCGACGGATAAATACTGCGGACTACGTCGTCGAGGAACTTTACGGGTCGACAGGACACATCGAAGCAGGCCAGGGCCAACTAAGCCGAGACGCCGAGCTATATGATTCTGAAGACTCGGACGGATACAGTGCACATGGTCAGGATGACGACGCCGAGTCGGAAGATGATACAGATTACGTCGATGCCGGATTCACCAATGACCGAAGCGACTCGGCTAGGACCCCGAGGAACTCGGCTAGACCATTTGAAGGACTGACGGAGGGACGAGACCGCCGGGATAACTCGAGAGAACGACAGCAATATGGGCCTTGCGCTGCTTGCGGAGGCGTGGGCCACTCAGCTCACTTCTGTCGGAGACGCTGCAAATTCTGCAAACAAGTCCACGAGGTCGGCCAATGTGAACTCTTCCGCCGCTATGAAAAGCTGGCTTCCTTCGTCAAGAATAATGTTGACAAATCCAAAGGCCCAGAAGAGCTCCAAGATCTCTACACGCCGAGTGATTTAAACTCGGCAGCCCGCCAACACTGACTGGGTTGGGATTTTCCGGGCTGCCACAGTCAGCTGAACCTGTGGTGGTGGCGAATTTCGTGTTCGCCTTCGTAGGGGAAGCAGGATGGCCCGCGGGATCGGTTGGGACGGACGAAGGAATGAGTGATAGCGACGGTAATGAACGTGAATCCGAGGAGTCGGATGAAGACAACTCGGCGATGGTGAGTGCAGCGGCGACTCGGCGGTATGATGGCGTGACACCTAGACCGCGAGTGGTGAAGTTACTTAGGGGCGAGCGACTCGGCTGGTGGTCGTCACAGAAGTTTGACCGCCGAGTTCGGATGCGCGCACTCGTAATGGGCGCTGTGAATGACAAGCGAGTGAAGATATTGCTTGACACTGGAGCAAATGTCTCGGCGGTGAGCTCTACACTGGCTAGAAAATTGCGATTGAAGCAGTACGCCAGCCGAGATCAACAGATTGATATCCAAGGGATCGGTAAAGACAAGGTGTTGACCACCCACAAAGCATTGGTAAACGTTACACTCGGCTGGGAGGTTGTTTACGAGTTTAAGTATGGATAATGCCTCATCACGCCGGGGTCGACCTCATACTAGGCACCGACTTCATGATCCCTGCAGGAATTCGGCTGGATCTCTACAACTCTGCGGCTAAGCTACCCGATGAAGTGGTGGTGCCTTAGCTACGGTCATTAAAAGACACAGATGACCAAACATATGGGTTGCAGACTGCAGACGGGCCTACAGAAGCAGTATGCCTGTCAGACCGGGCAACAGCCGAGTTCAAACTCCGCCGCAGGCAGCCGAGTGAGTTGACCCACGAATTTTGGGTGAGACGAACAGATGACTGGATACCCACCATAGTGATGAATGCCAAAGGCAAGGCAACCAGAGTCTATTTGACTAGTACGCGGCCAACATCGGTGTGGTGTCCTGCACATTTCCCGGTAGTAATGCGGCTACCGCATGGAATGCTGCCGCCTGAAGGGTACGTACGATTGAACTCGGCTAAGTACCGGGATTGGCAAGTACTCGCGTACGAATCAGCAATCGACAAGGATTTGCTGTACAAAGAACAAGAGTTGTATGCAGACTGGCTATCCCGACAACCACCAGCTGTCGAGCACAAATCGTATCACTGGCCCAAGGGGGTGAAGGAGAGACCACCTGAAGAAAAAAAGAGGAAGCAGTTAACGTGCGCCGAGCGCTGGGCCGTTGTGGACGCCGAGAAGAAAGTGACTGACGCCCAGGGAGCTGTAGCCGAGTCGAAGGGAATTTACTCGGATGGTCAGGATGGTGTAGCCGAGTCGGAAAGGATTAACTCGGCTACGGAGCCGCCGGGTGAATGTCGCACTCAGCAAGATGTCATGAGGGAAGAACGACATGTAGAGCCTCACCTGACTCAGCTGGATATGTCTGAAACCTGTTTGGGAGGTCAGGCCGACTCGGCTAATGAAGCCAATGACGACCCTGAGGTACTGGAAGCGACCCATGATGCAGCAGCTAATAACCCTGAAGAAGACCTTCGGCTGCGATATCTTGCTGCAGCAGCAAGTACAAACGACGAAGAACCGGTAGCTGAGTCCGATCACCGGTTCGCTCACTTTGAGAGGAAAGGAGAGACGCTTCATCTGGAGGATTACGCTCATGAATTGGCTTTCCTACCTGACCTCAGTGAGGAAGTGCCTATTGAACTTGACTACAATGAAACTAATGTGAAGTGTCCAACCCATACTCCTGAGCAAGCAACTCGGCTGACGGAACTACTGAAACGGAATGAACAGATAATGATATCCAGTGGTAACGCTTTACCTCCGCCAGCTTACGGCGTTGTGTGCGATATTGATGTGGGTGATCATCCACCTATCAAGCAGCGAGCTCGGCGGGTAGCACTGAAGTACCTGAAACCACTATACGAGTTGCTCAAGGGACTGTTACGAGCGAAATTGGTGTCATTTTCGAAGAGTCCGTGGGCATCGCCCATCGTTATTGTTCTCAAGAAGAACGGTGTGGATATTAGATTGTGTATCGACTACAAGAAGGTGAATGCAATTACGATGATTATGGAATATGCGATGCCATTAGTGGATGATTTACTTTCGGAATTGGAAAAATACCTGTGGTTTTGCTCATTGGACGCAGCTAGTGGTTTTTGGGCGGTGATGATGACCAGCCGAGCTCGGCGGATCTCAGCTTTTGTGTGTGCCTTAGGGCACTTTGAATGGTTACGTATGCCGTTTGGATTGAAGAATGCCCCTATGATATACCAAAGAATGATTGATAACGCATTATGGGGGTATGTCCAACCGAAAGGTGGATGGTCGGAGTTCGCCGGAAGAATCCGCCGAGCGGAAGAAGTAGCGGCAGCTCGGCGACAGAGTCAAAGGGGCGACCCAACTCAACCGCCGAGTTCATTGACCAAATTTGCGGCTGACAACCGTGCTCTAGCCGAGCTCGATCCGCTCCAAGAATTGATTGACAGCCCTGAGGGCGATATGTTCACGTGTAGAGAACCCGACCAATCGGTTTTGATGCCCGTATTTACACGGCGATCGTTTGTGGATGACTTTTGCTTTGGTGGAGTAACTTTCGATGAATGTCTGGAAACATTGGATAGGCTGCTGACTCGGCTAGCCGAGTGCAGGATCAGTGTCAGCTTTTCGAAAAGCATATTTGTGCAGCCCAAGGTTGATTTCCTGTCACACGAAGTAACCTCCGAGGGAATACGAGCTGACCCAAAGAAAACTCTTGCAATAGCCGAGCTTCCATTTCCGAAATCGAAGAAAGGCATACAAGCGTTTCTAGGGGCATTGAACTACTACGGCAGGTTCATCCAGAACTTGGCTGTGTATGGGGCAGTACTCTATCAGCTGAAGGACAGTGATTTCGAAGGTAACAAAGACTTGTCGGCCGCTCAAGCAGCTTTCGCTGAGTTAAAAAGCCGAGTGGCAACTGCGCCAATTCTGCGTCATATCGACTCGGCTAAAGAGGTTCACATCATGCTTTTTGCCAATAATTGGGCATTAAGTAGCACACTGATGCAGACGCATGACGACAAGCTGCACCCCGTACGATTTTGCGGCAGGGTATTGAAGGAAAATGAAGTAAATTATCACCCAGCCGAGAAAGAAGTGTTAGCGCTACTCCAGCTACTGAAGATATGTCATACGCTGCTGGCAGGCAAAGTGCTACATGTGTACACTCGATTCTCAACGCTGGAATGGGTTTTCCAATCCACGTCGTTATATGGCCGAGCTGTAAGTTTCGCGGTACTATTGTCACCCTACCATCTGAAGATAAAGAGAGTGCAAGAACGCGATGTCGACTTCGTCCAATTGTTGCAAGCGTCAATAACCCCGCATGTGGGGTTAGACGAGTTACTGAAGCACATCGCCCCGCCGTCGAAGAACTCGGCTACGGTCCGACTGGACCCTGAGCTCCTGTATGCCAAACTACCACGGCATTATAAGGGGCACGTACTGTCCTTTGATGGATCGGCAAAGACGGAAAAGAATGGCGGCTATGGCAGCTGTCCATGGATATTGTGGCGCTTACCTGAGTGGGACATTGAGATCGCTGCGAGTGCGTATCTCTCGTCGACCACGGTCAATTTAGCCGAGTACACGGGGATGAACAATGGGGTGAAAGCAGCTATCGACCGTGGGGTGACAGATTTGGTGATCGTGGGCGACTCGCGGCTTGCAATCCAGCAATCCATGGGGGTGATAGCCTGTAAGAAGGAAACGCTTCAAATCGAGTTGGCACGCCACAAAGAATTGACAAAAAATTTGAATTCGGTCAAATACCTACATGTGATACGACTATACAACTCGGCTGCCGACTCAATGGCCACAGAAGCATTGGAAACCCAAATTAGCCGAGTAGTTCTGAACGCTGAACGAAAAGCCGAGTTGAAGACCCTGAATCGGATACCAGAAATTTTGTATACAGCCGGTGATGGCACTAACGCTTGCGAGGAAGGCCCGAAAGCGTGCCCGATTACGCGTAGCCAGGTACGCCGAGTCCGTTTCAAAGATGACGAGAGCAAAGAAACAAACAAGCCGGTACCAGCAAACGAGGAAGACTCGACTCAGCCGGAAGCAACAGAACCCGACCTGAACAGTGAACTGGAGATGCGAAGGTGTCAGCCAGCTAGGCGAATTGAAACCAGCGGTGAAGCTGAGTTCGGGGACACACAGCCGAGTTCACAAGGAGATGGAGCCGAGTTGAACGCCTCAAGGGCACCAAGTGCTGATAATATTGACCCGGCGGTCGTCCAAGCGGAACGACGACGACGCATTGACAAAGCCCAAGATGAAGAGCTACGGTGGGCAGATCTTAAAGCTTACCTGAGAGGCGAACTGAGTCAACTGTCATTCCGCCGAGTCAGAAATGCCGGTAAAGTGGCGGACGATTTTGTACTCAGCGAAGATGGACTGTTATACCGGCATAATCGAAGTCGCCGACGAGGTGGAGATGACGAGCCGAGTCTGAACCTTAGATTGGTGGTTCCAACCACCATGGTCGATGAAGTCCTTCAGAACTGTCATAACTCGGTGGAAGGAGGTCACCAAGGGATTGTGCGGACCTATCACCGAGTTAAGTCTGATTACTACTGGATTGGGTTATATGCAGATGTGGTGCGGCATGTTCAGTCATGCGAAGATTGTTGTACCAGTAAGAGCAAGCCTCAGCTCAGAGGATATTCCCCTGGCAACATCGTGTCAGACCGACCAATCCATATTGTGTCGATGGACTTTGTAATACCACTCCCACGAACTCGGCGGGGCAACACAGCTTTATTACTATTTCAAGATCACTTTACTTGGTTCGTGATAGCGAAGGCGATGGCCGAGACAGGGGCACTGGAAGTGGCGAAAGCATTTGAAGAAAATGGCTTCCGGAGATTTGGTGCCCCGCCACTAGTCCGCCATGACAGAGATCCCAGGTTCATGAGTGAAGTGTTCCAGAAGTTCTCGGAGATGATGCAGTCGAGGTCAAGAGCCACGCTGAGTTACAGACCACAGGCTAACGGTCAACAAGAGCGATCAGTCAAAACGATGATCCAGACAGTACGGGTTTACGTGGAAGATCCACTACAGGCTGACTGGGATGACATAGCCGAGAAGATGGTATACGCCATCAACAACTCGAGGGACTCTACTCGGCAGGAGACTCCATTTTACCTGGTACATGGTTGGGATGCGCGATCAACGATGAAAGCTATGACGGAGTCATTTAGGCATGGTCAAAATAGCTCGGCTGATTTGGCCGCCCCAGCCGAGTGGCGCCGAGAAGCAAACCGACAAAGAGAAGTTACATTACGCCTAGCAGCCGAGTACCAGTTGAAGGAGAAAGCCCGCCGAGCGAAAGAGCATAATGAGTCGCTGAGCCGAGTTGAACAGCGAGCCACGCCTCAAGCTAGAAGCAATTCGGAAACCGGGAGGAGCGCCAGCCGAGTCAGTTGAAGCCGCCGCCGAGTCGATGGGAACCACTGCTGAATCTACGAGGTCGCTGTTCAAGGAAGGTGACTAAGTGCGGTTGTTCATGGAACGAGTGAGGCAAGGGCTCACTAAGAAACTCGCGCACAGATGGCATGGCCCATTCAGAGTGAAGAGGAAAGTCGAGGAGTTCGCATACGAGTTGGAATTGCCAGACAAGAGCGGATATAGATTCTACCCGGTGATCCATGTGTCTCGGTTGAAGAAAGTGATTGACGCCGAGAAGAGACCCACGACTCGGCTTGTAGCCGAGCTCGAAGAAGATCAACGGTTCGACTTTGATGAAGAATTGCTCCCAGAAGACAGCTGGGAACCTGACGAAGGCGCCAGTCAGTATGAAGTCGAAGCCATTTTGGACGACGAATTACCACTATCCACAAGTACAGCAAGGAATGAGCGAAGGTTCAAAGTGAAGTGGGTCGGCTACGAAGAGCCGAGTTGGGAACCTTTGTCGAATTTGTCTTGTGGAGGATTACTCTTTGATTATTTGCGCCAAAAGAAACGGGAAAATCGTCTGCAAATGGTGCAAGTTGCAGATGAAGAATAACAATCCATTGCACTGGAAGAACCCGGCCAGCTCAGTGAAGATAGCAGGCTGAGCTGGGCGAAATGCTACTGCATCAAACTATATGATTATATGATTTACGAAATGGAAGTTGAATATGGATTATCTAAAGCCGAGCTGGGAACTCGGCGAAGCGGAAACAAGAAAGAAAGAACTTGGTGTGACTACTTGCGGTGAAGCATCTGGCCCGGTTGCAGACGCTAGTAGTTAAATAGCCGAGTCTGGTGGACGATCTGGTTCGGGCCCAGCCGACTTGTCAGATTGTCTCGACTGTGCAGCCGATTTACTGGACGATACCCAAACGTTAGCGCTAGACGAAGGAATTGGCGGCAACCCGGCGGAGTAATATGAAGCCGAAGTAGTCTGGCGCTTCATCAAGAAACAGCTGGGCGAAATGCTGAAGCAAAAGCTTCGCGCAAGCTGACCCAGTGGCTGTTGATGACTTGGTATCGCCCGGCACGGGGACCCGATGCGTAATTGTCAGCAATTTCGTCGTTCGCAAACCGACGCCGAGTTACGCTATCCCGGCTTAGGCGGTGTCTCGACCAATCACGCCGAGTTCGGCGAACCGAGCCGGAGCCGAAGCTAGTCCGGTCCTTCATCCAGTAACGGTTTGGCGTAAGGCTGGGACTGGGGCGAGACTTCAGCTCCGCGCAAGAGAACTCGGCAGTACTACTTGGCTTACGCCTGACAAGCAACAGCATTTGTCGCGCGGACGTCAGCGACTCGGCTTTTACGGTTCGGTTTTCGCGACTCGGCGTGCAGCTTCATAACCCAGTTGGAAGATGGGTTTCACAACACCGCCGAGTTCGTGATGCCATATTCAAGAGCCGAGGCATGTCCGGCCCTTAATCCAGTAACTGTCAGGCGAAACACTGGGGCAAAGCTTCAGTTTCGCGCAGGAGGATGAAACAGTGGATGGTGTCTTGGACGTTTTCCTGGTGCATCAGCATTATTAACTCGGCTTGTGAGTCACTTCGCTGAGCTCCGGTTGTCCACGATGAAGGGAGAACAGAAGTCTCGACCGCTGCAAGTTTGACTGATCTGTTCCGCCGCTGAGCTAGTTCAGCAGTTGAACTCGCGGTCCAGTGGAAGCCTTTGAGGATATCCGCCAGGGCATCACCAAACCGGGTTCATGGGACCAGTCAATGCCAGCCAGTACTGAGCTGAGCCGGCCCGAGCGCAACTAGCCGAGCCAAATCAGCGTGTCGCGAAGTCGGTGAAACTTTGATCGCGGAGCAGGTGGCGTATAGTGAACCCGGCTATATGGCTACTGAAAGTATTTCAGTGCCGTACAACGTAGGTGGGCGTGTGTTACCTTGTTGTATCCCTGTGGGTTCGTTGTCTTGGGAATATGACCCTCGCCGGAGTCTAGAGTTCAAAGTGAAGAGAAGTTGTGTTCCCTTGGAGTCTGGTGTCGGAATTCAGGAAGTCCTTCCAGGAGCGTTCGGGAGTCGGAGTCTCTAGAAACCAAGTAGGTTACCAGAAAGTTGGTGGTCGGAAAGAGGTTAATACCAGAGAGAAAGTCTGATATCGGTGTCTGAATATCACAAATCCAGAACCGAGATACTTGACTCTCAGAGATAAACCAACAAATATACAGAGTTCAGGAATATACAAATATACAGCCGTTCTTATTCTTTCTGGGCCCTTGAACGGTGGGCTAATACTCCAGGTCAACTAGGGACTCGTTACCAGACACCTGGTCTGTCTGGTATCCCTGTCACGTTCGCGCACCACCCTCTAATATAGAGGGAAATATAAACCAATACAATCAGTTATATATAACAGTCTACCTTGCACCCTGGAAACGACTGTCTAGTTTCCAGAGCCTGTCCAAACGAGCAATATGAAATGGGCTACCGCTAGAGACAAACCAAACGACCCAACTAGGATATGGAATAGGCGGGTCCTCTCAGGTCTCTACGTTACCTGATCTCCACCTAAGGGGACTTAATTTAGTGGAGATCACACGGCGTACGTCCTCGACGCAGTGGCTTAGATACCTCTCAAGCGGACTTGTGCAGTAGCAAGCAAATTGAACTCTGTTTATCGTTTTTATCTTTCTCATAACTCTCATATATCTCTGGTAACTCTCTTCTTCTTGTCGTCCTTGGCGTTCTTCATGCATTCAGTCTTCAAATCTCAGGTACACTTGGTTCTTGTATGTAGCAGGCATCTTGACTTGGTCTCAGTATACAGTCAGTATAGCCGATCTTGATGAGTGTACAGGTAGAGACGTCATCTTGGGGGATGTGCAGGTCCGTCATCACTTGATTGCGTGACTTAAACTTGGTTTCAGTATGGTCGGTGTAGCAGATCCCGATGAGCTGATGGGTAGAGACGTCATCACTGGGGATGTGCAGGTCTGTCATCACTTGATTGCGTGACCTGAATGTGGGTTCACTTGGTTTCAGTATGGTCTTGAATCTTCGTTGATTTCCGAGTCTGGTATCCGGGTTTTCAGAGTCTGAAATCACTTTGGTTTTCAGAGTCTTGGTCATATAGTGTGGAATACCAAAGTCTTGAACGGAATATCATAGTACGGAGCACCAATGCTTCAACGCACACGAAGTTCTTGAGGGTTGCGCGGGTGCGCGGCGTCCGGCGCGCGATACTTGGTCTCTGCGGGTAAGTAGTATAGATCCTTGAACCATCATCGTCGCGCTGGACGGTAACGGGATGAGGTCTCTTCAGAGATACGTTCTTCTGAGAGACTTTCCGCCAGGAATTAGGCACTCATCGTCGGGGAAAGTCCGGTGACCAGACAGAGTGCATTTGATCTTCAGAGTTGTGCACACTCTAAAGTACACTTCTGGTCCATTGGGCCCCTTTACAGTCAGGCGAAGGTTCGTCTAAAATCTTCCACAGATGTCGCACGGGTGCAGCCGTGTCCCAAGCTCCCCTTTCTCATAGCCCATATTATAACCAATCACATCATAACGTAATATCCACCTGTCGCTCGAAAATCGGAAATAGCATCATGTCAACCGCCCCTCCTGGTCACGATTCGTCAGTGCGGAATTTTCTCCAAGCTGTGTTTCATGGCCAGGTCCATCAGACATCCTGATGAACGTTTTTCCGAGCGTAGTGTAGCAGCAACCCTTTGCAATTTGCCTGGCTTTCAGAGTCTCTGGCGCCCTGTTCCCCAGTCTGATTCTTCTCTCAGACTCAGAAATTTGAACTTGGCTCGCCAACGGGCGGTCATATTCCAATCCACTTTCTCACTCACATGTCGGAGGAAACAAGCTCTTCCTTAGACACAAAAGTCTCATCGAGTGGCACGGCAGGCGACGCCACAGGCACGGGTCCTGCTACGGCTACTGTCGACACGGTACAGGGTGGTGACGTCGGCTCAGCCACGCTACCTGGTGGCAGCTCAAGCGCCTCAGCCCATACAACAAAGTCTGGAACTCTCCAGGTCGAAAGTCACGTCGAGGACCTCCCTGATGGCAGTGCGAACTCGAGTAGCTCTACGACGAGGGCTACTCCACGTAATCCAGATCATGCATCCTCGGAAGGCGCCCCTGGCGTTTCCAAACCGCAGGCCTTTGGTGCACCTCGACTGTTATCTACCGAGGAAGTCGACCGACTCTTCCATCAGGGTCTGATGACGAGCGAAAGCGCTCCAGTCACTTCATTGGAAGATTCTGACGCCCCTCACAATTACGTCGCGCCCAACATCAACCCGAGGGACGTGCCTTTCTGATAAGTGTACCAGCACGAGCTGAAGACTTCCAGAGGGGTCGTCACATTGCGAATGCATATGGGGGTCCTTGCGTGCTCGTAGGGTACGAGACGCTTACCGACGAGGATCTTCAGGAGTTGGAGCGTGTGATCCCAAGCTTCGATCCCCATGAGACCTTAACACCTCGTACCCAGACTCTCAACATGCCCACTCTGGATGCTCTGGCTTCGTCAGTGGAAGTTCGCCGCGAGTTGGCGTCTATCGACGTTGTCCCGAGGCCGCTCTCGGGTAGCACGACTTAAACGGTACAGCACGTCTCTGGAATCCAAGATGAAATCCTCAGCTACCCTTGCTAGTTTCCTGACTCGGGGCCGTGGTAGGTCTCCCACATCACCGTTCAGAAACTTCATGAGCTCAACCAAATACGGGTCGTGGCTCTGATGTGCCTTGATTCGCCGCCAACGTTCTACCTGGAACTCCAAAGGCCCCAGGGGTTCACGCTCATCGTCATCCTCAGACGGATCAGTGTTATTCGGGGCTTGAGCACGGGTCACAGCGATCAACACTTTAGCTGATCGTGGTAGAGGTGCGGATTCTGGGCCAGGGATTCCATCAGACTCTGGTGTCACACCGTGGTCTTCCGAGTCTGGTACTTCGGACTCCTGAACTTCTGCATTTGGAGCTGGGCATGGCTTCATTAACTTCTCTTGTACTTTAGACATTAGTTGTAAATGAGTGAGCTCGTCAGCGTCGTGTACCTGCCAAGCTTCCCCAAGTGCCAAAGTCTTCGAAGTTAAGTAGTCTGCTGCTTGGTTGAATTCACGTTTCACATGCACTAGTTTCAGGGTCTGGAACTTGGTCTTCAGAGATTCAAACTCTGCCAACCTGCGCTGCAAATTAGGTTGGTTGCAGTTAATCAGCCCCTGAGCCTGTTGTATTGCGATACGTGAGTCTCCAACAACCACTAGCTCATGTATTCCATGTTCCAATGCCATCTTCAGGCCGTAATTCAGACCACAATACTCCGAGTCATTCACAGTGACGTCCTTCAGGGGAAATCCTCGGGCTTCCAGTACATTCCACCCAGGGAGTTCCCAGAGTATACATCCACAACTTCCCAGACGAGTAGACGTCTTTGCTGCGCCATCGAAACTCAGGACATGCCCTTGATAATCCGCTTCCAGCATTTCCACACTAACAGGAGCCGGCGGTTTGACTCGCCCCTTGGCTGGAATCAGATTTTCAGAGACCTCGTCTAAATGTTCTCGGGGTGTGATGCCTGCGCCGAGTATGGCTGGAAGTCCATCTTCATCGCGCTGGATCCGGCGAATTTCCAAGTTCCAGTGTGACAACTTCAGACCCCACTTAACGTTTCTGCCATCGGTGGAATTCGACGTCAGCAACCACTTCAGCACAGAGTATCTGGTATACACCACAATCACTGGACTTGACTCCACTAGCGCTCTGAAATTTTCCAAGACTCTGAGAATCGCAATCACCTCCTTTTCGGCAATATGATACCTGAGTTCAGCGTCATTCAGAACACCGCCCGTAAACCGGACTGGGTGAATCACTCCATCATACTCCTGGCCTAAGACTGCCGAGGCAGCCCAAGGGTTCGCATGTGGAATGATAACAAAGGGTCTGGTTCGGTCCGGGTGCCTGAGAAGTGGGGTGGAAACTATCTTGCGTTTCAGGAGCTCAAATGCTTCTTTAGCACAAGTCAGATCCTTCCCAGAGCGGATCTGTTCATCTGTCAACTCGTACAAGGTGGCAGCAATAACCGGTAAATCTTCAATAAACTTGTTGTAGTAATTGAGACTTCCCATGAAACTCTGAACCCCCTTTAGCGTGGACGGGAACGGCAGATCTTCGACTCCTTTGGCGATCTTGGGTGTCGCTCTCAGACCTTCGGCGCTGATTTCATGGGAGAGATACGGGATCGATAACTTCCCAAATTCGCTCTTGGGCAAACTCACAGAGATGTTCCAGTAGCGAAGTCTGAAAAGCAGAGCGTTTAAATCGTCACAGAGTTGGTCCCAAGTCGGCGCCCCATGTGCAATGTCATCGATGTACGAACTTCTCCCCAGGACTGGACCCATATACATTGGAACCGGAATGTTCCTCTGGAAAACGGTCATCTGACTTGTGAGAGCCGACATCTCTGATTTCAGCGCATGGTCTTCAAAGTCTGGGGATTGGTTCTCAGAGTCTTGAGGCTTCAGCTGCAAGAATTCCAAAACATCTGCGTCAACTTCAGCCTCTTCCTCTGGTGACAGTCTCACAAATCCCCACAGGCAATTATCCAACATAGCTTGATAGACAAGAGGAGCATTCTTCAGGCCGAAAGGCATTCTCACCCACTGGAAGTGTCCAAATGGACAAATGAATGCGGATATCGATCGTGCACGCTCCGTCATCCTGATCGCCCAGAAACCGCTAGCCATATCCAGACTCATAAACCACATCGCGGCCTCGAACCCAATCAGGAGGTCATCGATGAGTGGTAACGGGTAATGTGATAGCTGGATGAAGCCATTCACAATCCGATAGTCGATACACATTCGTATATCAACACCGTTCTTCTTCAAAACGATGACAATAGGAGATGCCCACGGCGAATTGGAGTACTCGATCAGACCAGTTTCCAGAAGTTTCTTGAGAAGCTCATACACTTTCAGCATGAGGTGAGGGGCAACGGACCTTGGACGTTGGGCCACCGGTTTGGCGTCTCCTACATCTAGATCACAGACCACGCCCCTTGCCGGTGCGGGCGCTGCATTACCGTCTCCTAGGAAGATCTTTCTGTGGTATTTCAGAATATCACGGAGTTTCTTCTCCATTTCTGGTGTTGTCTTTCCTGGTTCTCCAACATCAGCACTATCGATATCGCACTCCGGTGTCAATTCCTCAATCTCTGGTAACATGACCAGTTGATCGCGCAACTGGGCAAGGAGCTCCGTGCCTTCCCGCATATAAACACCTGGTTCCAGATTCAACTCTTCATTCGAGACTCGCATACACTGCTCGTACTCCACTCGTAATTTTTCCACAGGTGTTCCTGGCATCCCTTGAATAGGAATATCCCAAGACTCGTTCATTAGGTCCATATCATCTGCAGGTAACTGAGAAGTTTGAGAACCACTTGCAGGAGACTCTGGTTCCGAGTCCGAGGAGCCATCACCAGAACTGATGTTACCGTTGCCAGAGTCATTGGGAGAGACACTCTCAGAGGACAAGTCGGAATCTCTGGTATCCACACTTGCATTCCAGCTATCCGCCACTCCACTACAGCAGAAATCATCTGTCTGAGTGGATGCATCTAGGGCAAAACGCACTCGCTTCGTGACGGGAGTCGGGTCTGATTTCACAAACTGCACTCTAGCGTTGTCCAACCTTGGACGTCGCAGTATCTTAGTCGGCCATGGATAATCTGGACGCTCCACACAAGGGGGTTGCGGTATCAGAGCCTCCAGCTTTGCTTCTCGTTCCATGCGCTTCTTCGTTTCTGGTGACGGAGCGCTTTCCAGGATCAATACCTCCCAATCACGATATGCAGCGGAACCTGGACGTACGAAACGCCCATGTCTCGGGAAGAAACCATATTCCACGATCCTCGCGACATCACAGAGCTCATTAACCCAGGTGTTCTTATCGGAAATATTCACCACGCGAACTGCCACAGGCCATGAGCGTGCAGCATAGATCAACTGTGTGACCCAACGATCGCCACGTCCAGCCCACACAACTTCCCGTTGCGGATTCGTCGGACCGTAATCAATCCTAACAATAACTCCTCACCAGGACTCAGAAGAACAGCTTCGCTGGGTCTGACAAACCTGCTACGACCAATGTGGTCACCAGGTTCCCAGTTACACATCATCACCACGACTTCGTCTGGTAACGACACCAGACCTTCGCGGGTACTGATCCTCACTCCAGCGGCAAACATAAAACCCATTCCTAAAAGCACATCAATTCCTTCACCAATATTCGCGACCCAAACATCCACAATGTACACCACTCTTGGCCCAAGTGTCAACTTGATCTCAGCGCTGGCGCCAATGTACGTCGGAATACCACCCATCCCTGACACCTTAGTTTGCTTGTGCGACTTGAGTCTGAGTCCGAGCTTACGCGCAAAGTCATAACTCAGAATGTTTATAGTTGCACCGGTATCCAGGAGAATCTTAGTCCGACGATCATTCACAGCACCATGTACCATCACCACATCTCGCTTGGAACGATCTGGGTAATTATCCTCCCACCAGCCGTAGCATTCGCCATCCTTCAGTCTGAATGACACTGTGTCATCAGGCATCGGGTCGGTGTTTTCAGAGATCTCAGGTAACTTATTTCCTGGGTTTCCGAAAGGCACAGCTGATTCCTGGGTTAAAGCGGTCATGCATTGTTGGTGTTTATCTTGAACCTTTCTCAGCTCCGGTCCTACACACACTAGAACACATAACTCTGGGGTATTGCCTTGCCCGACGCGTTTCGGATCCCCATCCGACGGGCGTATTAGTTTAACGGCTTCCCAGAGTTTGCCTCCTCACCCAGAAGTCTTTCTCTCAGGTGGTTTGGCATGTCCTTCAGTGCGCCTTGACGGGCGAGTTGCTTGAGTGCTTCCAGAGTCTTCAAATCTTCACAGGGTTTTCCGGGATGTAATTTTCCACACACTTCACAGGGAGATGCTCGACACATTCGGCTTGGATGCCCTTTTCCTGGCACCGGTCACACGTGATATCCCTCCAGCAGTCTTCTTCTGAGTGTCCTGAGCGTTGACATTTCTCGCAAAACTTATTCCAATAACCGCCATTTTCAGGACGTCTCTGGTGAAAACCTTGACCCGACGATCCAGACGGGGAATGGGGCGGTGGGCGCCATCCCATGTCTCCCATTACTCGGTACACCTCATTTGTCAGGGTCTGCGTCCAGTCAGTGCTCGGCGGAACTGTCGAGGCACTCGAAGAAGTCTGTGTAGTATCTCCATCACGGGTAGGCTCTGAAGTCACACTCTGAAGTCGAGAATCACCGGCTTGGTCTCTGGCATCCTGATCGGATTTTAACGATCCCTTATAGTTTGCAGTATCATCATCATCAGAATCTCAGAGTCCGGGTCTCTCACGATATAAGTCCGGTTCATACGCTTGGGCTTGAACGGTCCTCGTGGAATATTGTCTGCTCGGAAGTCTCGAGGCTTGGTGGTGGTCATATCTTGGTCACCTGTTCGCCAGACATCTTCATCCTGTTGTAAGGCGTACTCCAAGTCTGAAATACGTCGGAATCTCTGACCTTGTAGCGAAGTTTTCAGGCGCGCATCCTTGAGCTTCGTGATAAAACGGAGCACATGCTTCTCAAGACGCTTGGACGATCTTCTGAAATCAATGTCGGCCTTCCAGCGGCGGAGTTGAGTCGATAGAAGAATTCGAGCGGGGTCTCAGAGTCCTTCATAGCCATTGTGAAATACCTCTCTGAATACGATGACCGCGCCTTACAATAACGCTTCTTGAACTCTGACGACAACTCCTTCCAATCACGGGACACACTCTTGGGGAGCTGGTTAAACCAGTCACGCGCAGATACCGGAAGCTTCAACTTGAGCTCCTGAATGCGTGTCTTGGTCGACCACCCTCCTTGAGACGCCATATTCGTGAATCGCTCCCACCAGTGAATGCGTTCCCTGAGTGTGGCTCTAGGATCGAACTCTCCGAGGTTGTTGGAGTTCATGAACGGCCTCAACGTCAGAAGTGTAGTTCCAGCTTGGGCTTGCGTCGCTGCTGTCAGGTTCATCACTTCACCAAGCTCAGAGTCGTCCGAAGACGAGCTTTCGGATTCTGAGCTCGAGTCCTCAGAGTCTCCACCAGGGTCTGGTGCTTCACCACGGCGCTTCTCTCGGCGGGGTGCCTCTCGGTCTCCATCAGACCGTCTAGCGTCTGATTTCCGCGGTGGATCTCGTCGTGGAGTCGATGTACGCCTGGCGTCCCCCTTGGCTTCCGTCACCGAGGCTACTCGAGTCACTTGGGTTGCTGTAGTGGTCGTAGCGGCGACGCCATTCCTCTCGGCCTTCACTCGCTTCGTCACCGAGCTTCGCGCAGGGGCAGTTTGCTGGAAGGTAGCAACTTCTCGAGGAGCCGCCTTGAGAGCCGGTGGGTGCGACATGGGTTCAACCCTAACCCCACTTCTGATTTCTGATCCGATTACGGGATACTTGGTTGCAACTTCAGGGTCCTCAGTGTTTAACACCGGGGTTGCAGTTGCTGAATCAGGGTGACCGACCCTTCGCGCCTCTTGAACTTGGGACAATGTTGCTCGAAGGTTTCTCAACTGACCGGCTTGGAAGCGTTGCATGTTCTGAGAACTCTCTTTCTCCCTGTCGCGCTCAGCTTCCATATCCTTCATCCGCTGCTGTAAGGTCTTCATTTGGGAAATCCAGTCTCGTTTCATCTCGTCTGTCGCGCGCGCACGTTGGGCTTCGGCTTCGGCTTCTCGCTGTCGCCAGCGATCAGCGAACTCTGATTCCAGACGTTGGCTTTCCGACCTCCGGAGATCTGATTTCAGCTCCTCCAGCTCTGCCACGCTGCGGCTTCTGGGTTTACTCTCCGATACCAAACTTCTCCGTTCTTCAGCATCGTCAGCACGTCTTTCCGCCTCCAGTCTCGCGTTTTCAGACTCCAACAAGCGGTCGGTGAGCGTCTGGATCTCGCGTCTTGCTTCCAAGTCGCGTTGTTCCCGACGGCGGTCACGTTCCATGGACTCCAAGCGTTCTCGGGCCAAGAACTCCATCTGCGCTTGCTCCATCCGGCTCTGCCACTCCTGCTGTTGCCTCATGACGTTCAGTTCGATCTGGGCAGGCCCTGATCTCTGAGAGCTTCGAGCTTCAGACTTCGTGCGACTCGACGCGATGGAACTCAAGCGTCGAGACGGTGTTTTCCGAAGGTCTTCACTCTTCACACTCTGGCGGTGGCTTCGATGGCTTGCACTTCGGCTGGAAACAGATGAAGGCGGAATCTCTGGCGTTGGTTGTCTGAAACCCTGTGAAGGCTCATGGACGAACCTGGTTTCCAGGCTTTACATCTGACACCTCAGCTTCCTCCTCCAGCATGTCGATGTCTTCAGGTTCCGACTTCACAGGAAACAACGTTCGAGTCACTTGGATTCCCATACCTTCTCCGGAGACCATTCCTCCGACGTCAGCGCCTTGGGCAATCAACGCCAGACCCTCTGCGGACAGCGGCATGTGTGATGCCGCCCCTCGACTCACAGACATCAAGGACGAGTCTGGAGCTTCCACGCGAGGTCTGAAATCCAGACGACTGATCATCAGAGGTCCCGATGACACTGGGAACCGGCACATCCGTCATTCGAGTTCGAGAGCTGTTACGATCTTCAGACATGGGAGTTCCAGACTCTGGTCGTGTGTTATCAGAACGACTCTCGTACTGTGGCAATGAAGACAGCGACGGTGTCGACAAGGCTGACGGTGTTGACGGGACTTGTGGGCGCGGCGGTCCCTGCTGTAAGCGCTTGGATTGCGGCGGCTCATCACTGCTGGAACCATTGGAACTATGCGTCACTCGGAGTCCAGTCACCCGGAGGCGCGTGATCAGCCGTCGTCCTTGCAGGTCAGCATCCTTGTCAGGTAATACACTATCGGTTCCTTCTCGACTTGTTGTGTCTTCTTGTTTCATGCCCTCTGAGAGTCGGATAACCTGTAACCTGGCAGTCACAGTGGCCCACTCAACCAGTTCCATGGCAAGACGGCTCTGAAGTTCGGTCGCCACACTGCGTACTTGAGACTCGAAGATAGCTGACGCCTGGGTCTGGGACCACGTCGGGAGCAAGTTCTGGAATTCAAAACCCGCCTCGTACAGCATTGTCTGGAGAACAGCCACACACTCTGGTGCCGTCAGCGTGCTCATCGGAATCTCAACGTAGGAAAGGTCTTGAATCCGACCAAAACCATGACGTCTCACGTGAAATTCCGAAATCCACATGTCTTCAGGGAATACAGAGGAGCACCGCCACTTGATATAGTCGCCGGTGCTGCAGCGGCTTTCTGGAAGACGTCTACGCTGGGCTTCAACGTCGGCCATACATACTCGACGCCTGGCGGGACGACTCTACCGGCATCCATGTCTCTCCAGCGGCGGAGCTCACGACGAACATACTTAAAGCTCGTTCTCCATCAAGCGAATCGGCCCTCCCAGACTCATCAGACGGTGTCTTCAGAGAATCTTCGGACTTGATCAGCGTGTCATCCGACATTGGTGCACCTTCAGACTTCGGAGACTGCGGAACACGATCTTCAGAGAGTCCGGGTTCTGGCTTCACCTCTTCCACGGACTGTCCGGAGGTCGTCGACTCTGAACGCAGATCGACCACTTCCGGGGACTCAACCATATCGGCGCCTCCCTCAGACGCCTCATCACCACCCTCGCGGGCAGTGGTCACCTCGTCACCAGAAGCTTCGACTTCTGACGAGCCTTCCTCAGAACCTTGTTCACCAGAGACAGCGGGTGCCTCCTTAGCTTCTGGTTCCGCAGCAGGCTGGTCTTCGACCGCCGGTTCTGGGACGTTCACACTCTCAGCTGCCTTCTTCTCTCGCGCAGCCTTCCTCTTCTCGCGAGCCGCCTTCTGGATAGCATCCAAGTCTGGTTGCTCCTCAGGCGGCAATCCTTGGAGACGCTTGGACTGACGTGTCAAAACACCGCGACCGCGACCACGGCGTCCTCCTCTCGTAGATCCTGGTGTAGCCATCTTGAATATAGACGCTTGACAGGAAACTTTCTCTTCTTGCACTCTCAAATCCGGTGATATCACGATACCAAGATCCGGGCACGCGCACCAGTTGTCGCGAAGTCGGTGAAACTTTGATCGCGGAGCAGGTGGCGTATAGTGAACCCGGTTATATGGCTACTGAAAGTATTTCAGAGCCGTACAACGTAGGTGGGCGTGTGTTACCTTGTTGTATCCCTGTGGGTTCGTTGTCTTGGGAATATGACCCTCGCCGGAGTCTAGAGTTCAAAGTGAAGAGAAGTTGTGTTCCCTTGGAGTCTGGTGTCGGATTCAGGAAGTCCTTCCAGGAGCGTTCGGGAGTCGGAGTCTCTGAAACCAAGTAGGTTACCAGAAAGTTGGTGGTCGGAAAGAGGTTAATACCAGAGAGAAAGTCTGATACCGGTGTCTGAATATCACAAATCCAGAACCGAGATACTTGACTCTCAGAGATAAACCAACAAATATACAGAGTTCAGGAATATACAAATATACAGCCGTTCTTATTCTTTCTGGGCCCTTGAACGGTGGGCTAATACTCCAGGTCAACTAGGGACTCGTTACCAGACACCTGGTCTGTCTGGTATCCCTGTCACGTTCGCGCACCACCCTCTAATATAGAGGGAAATATAAACCAATACAATCAGTTATATATAACAGTCTACCTTGCACCCTGGAAACGACTGTCTAGTTTCCAGAGCCTGTCCAAACGAGCAATATGAAATGGGCTACCGCTAGAGACAAACCAAACGACCCAACTAGGATATGGAATAGGCGGGTCCTCTCAGGTCTCTACGTTACCTGATCTCCACCTAAGGGGACTAATTTGGTGGAGATCACACGGCGTACGTCCTCGACGCAGTGGCTTAGATACCTCTCAAGCGGACTTGTGCAGTAGCAAGCAAATTGAACTCTGTTTATCGTTTTTATCTTTCTCATAACTCTCATATATCTCTGGTAACTCTCTTCTTCTTGTCGTCCTTGGCGTTCTTCATGCATTCAGTCTTCAAATCTCAGGTACACTTGGTTCTTGTATGTAGCAGGCATCTTGACTTGGTCTCAGTATACAGTCAGTATAGCCGATCTTGATGAGTGGACAGGTAGAGACGTCATCTTGGGGGATGTGCAGGTCCGTCATCACTTGATTGCGTGACTTAAACTTGGTTTCAGTATGGTCGGTGTAGCAGATCCCGATGAGCTGATGGGTAGAGACGTCATCACTGGGGATGTGCAGGTCTGTCATCACTTGATTGCGTGACCTGAATGTGGGTTCACTTGGTTTCAGTATGGTCTTGAATCTTCGTTGATTTCCGAGTCTGGTATCCGGGTTTTCAGAGTCTGAAATCACTTTGGTTTTCAGAGTCTTGGTCATATAGTGTGGAATACCAAAGTCTTGAACGGAATATCATAGTACGGAGCACCAATGCTTCAACGTACACGAAGTTCTTGAGGGTTGCGCGGGTGCGCGGCGTCCGGCGCGCGATACTTGGTCTCTGCGGGTAAGTAGTATAGATCCTTGAACCATCATCGTCGCGCTGGACGGTAACGGGATGAGGTCTCTTCAGAGATACGTTCTTCTGAGAGACTTTCCGCCAGGAATTAGGCACTCATCGTCGGGGAAAGTCCGGTGACCAGACAGAGTGCATTTGATCTTCAGAGTTGTGCACACTCTAAAGTACACTTCTGGTCCATTGGGCCCCTTTACAGTCAGGCGAAGGTTCGTCTAAAATCTTCCACAGATGTCGCACGGGTGCAGCCGTGTCCCAAGCTCCCCTTTCTCATAGCCCATATATAACCAATCACATCATAACGTAATATCCACCTGTCGCTCGAAAATCGGAAATAGCATCATGTCAAGCGGATCAGTTTATTATAGTGGCGGTTAGCCAGCTCCACGATATGGGTCGAAAAAACTGGATCCACAGTAACCTGGTCGGCCGAGCTCGACTTAATGGTGGCGTCCGAAGTAGTGTCGCTGGCGAGATCGGCTGACGAGGGGAGTACGTGCGAGAAGGACGGTCCAGAACCGGGACCAGTCTCAAGGGAAGTTGTCAGGTCAATGATCGGGTTACCCCGACCACCGCTGACCCAAGAGCGCTGGCCCTCTAACCGAAACTCCGCGGACGCCTCCGAACCACGGCCGGCGG
>VOQZ01001082.1:0-129210 GCA_008079305.1 Phytophthora palmivora | reverse complement strand
GGCAGCAATAACCGGTAAATCTTCAATAACTTGTTGTAGTAATTGAGACTTCCCATGAAACTCTGAACCCCTTTAGCGTGGAGGGAACGGCAGATCTCGACTCCTTTGGCGATCTTGGGTGTCGCTCTCGACCTTCGGCGCTGATTTCATGGGAGAGATACGGGATCGATAACTTCCCAAATTCGCTCTTGGGCAAACTCACAGAGATGTTCCAGTAGCGAAGTCTGAAAAAGCAGAGCGTTTTAATCGTCACAGAGTTGGTCCCAAGTCGGCGCCCATGTGCAATGTCATCGATGTACGAACTTCTCCCCCAGGACTGGAACCATATACATTGGAACCGGAATGTTCCCTCTGGAAAACGTCATCTGACTTGTGAGAGCCGACATCTCTGATTTCAGCGCATGGTCTTCAAAGTCTGGGGATTGGTTTCAGAGTCTTGAGGCTTCAGCTGCAAGAATTCCAAAAAATCTGCGTCAACTTCAGCCTCTTCCTTGGGGACAGTCTCACAAATCCCACAGGCAATTATCCAAACATAGCTTGATAGACAAGAGGAGCATTCTTCAGGCCGAAAGGCATTCTCACCCACTGGAAGGGTCCAAATGGACAAATGAATGCGGATATCAATCGTGCACGCTCCGTCATCCTGATCGCCCAGAAACCGCTAGACATATCCAGACTCATAAAACACATCGCGGCCTCGAACCCAATCAAGAGGTCATCGATGAGTGGTAAACGGGTAATGTGATAGCTGGATTGAAGCCATTCACAATCGATAGTCGATACACATTCGTATATCAACACCGTTCTTCTTCAAGAACGATGACAATAGGATGCCCACGGCGAATTGGAGTACTCGATCAGACCAGTTTCCAGAAGTTTCTTGAGAAGCTCATACACTTTCAGCATGAGGTGAGGGCAACGGACCTTGACGTTGGGCCACCGGTTTGGTCTCGTCTACATCTAGATCACAGACCACGCCCCTTGCCGGTGCGGGCGCTGCATTACCGTATCCTAGGAAGATCTTTCTGTGGTATTTCAGAATATCACGGAGTTTCTTCCATTCTGGTGTTGTCTTTCCTGGTTCTCCAACATCAGCACTATCGAATCGCACTCCGGTGTCCAATTCCTCAATTCTGGTAACATGACCAGTTGATCGCGCAATGGGCAAGGAGCTCCGTGCCTTCCCGCATATAAACACTGGTTCCAGATCAACTCTTCATTCGAGACTCGCATACAATGCTCATACTCCACTCGTAATTTTTCCACGGTGTTCTGGCATTCCTGAAATAGGGATGTCCCAAGACTCGTCATTAGGTCCATATTATCTGCAGGTAACTGAGAAGTCTGAGAACCACTTGCAGGAGACTCTGGTTCCGAGTCCGAGGAGCCATCACAGAACTGATGTGATCGTTGCCAGAGTCATTGGGAGAAGACACTCTAGGGACAAGTCAGAATCTCTGGTATCCACACTTGCATTCAGCTATCCGCACTCCACTACAGCAGAAATCATCTGTCGAGTGGATGCATCTAGGGCAAAACGCACTCGCTTCGTGACGGAGTCGGGTCTGATTTCACAAAACTGCACTCTAGCGTTGTCCAAACCTTGGACGTCGCAGTATCTTGTCGGCCATGGATATCTGGACGCTCCCACAAGGGGGTTGCGGTATCAGGCCTCCAGCTTTGCTTCTCGTTCCATGCGCTTCTTCGTTTCTGGTGACGGAGCGCGCTTTCAGGATCAATACCTCCCAATCACGATATGCAGCGGAACCTGGACGTACGAAACGCCCATGTCTCGGGAAGAAACCAATTCCACGATCCTCGCGACATCACAGAGCTCATTAACCCAGGTGTTCTATCGGAAATATTCACCACGCGAACTGCCACAGGCCATGAGCGTGCAGCATAGATCAACTGTGTGACCCAACGATCGCCACGTCCAGCCCACACGACTTCCGTTGCGTTGCGGATTCGTCGGACCGTAATCAATCCTAACAATAAACTCCTCACCAGGACTCAGAAGAACAGCTTCGCTTGGTCTGACAAACCTGCTACGACCAATGTGGTCACCAGGTTCCCAGTTACACATCATCCCACGACTTCGTCTGGTAACGACACCAGACCTTCGCGGTACTGATCCTCACTCCAGCGGCAAACATAAAACCCATTCCTAAAAGCACATCAATTCCTTCACCAATATTCGCGACCCAAACATCCACAATGTACACCACTCTTGGCCCAAGTGTCAACTTGATCTCAGCGCTGGCGCCAATGTACGTCGGAACACCACCCATCCCTGACACCTTAGTTTGCTTGTGCGACTTGAGTCTGAGTCCGAGCTTACGCGCAAAGTCATAAACTCAGAATGTTTATAGTTGCACCGGTATCCAGGAGAATCTTAGTCCGACGATCATTCACAGCACCATGTACCATCACCACATCTCGCTTGGAACGATCTGGGTAATTATCCTCCCACCAGCCGTAGCATTCGCCATCCTTCAGTCTGAATGACACTGTGTCATCAGGCATCGGGTCGGTGTTTTCAGAGATCTCAGGTAACTTATTTCCTGGGTTTCCGAAAGGCACAGCTGATTCCTGGGTTAAAGCGGTCATGCATTGTTGGTGTTTATCTTGAACCTTTCTCAGCTCCGGTCCTACACACACTAGAACACATAACTCTGGGGTATTGCCTTGCCCGACGCGTTTCGGATCCCCATCCGACGGGCGTATTAGTTTAACGGCTTCCCAGAGTTTGCCTCCTCACCCAGAAGTCTTTCTCTCAGGTGGTTTGGCATGTCCTTCAGTGCGCCTTGACGGGCGAGTTGCTTGAGTGCTTCCAGAGTCTTCAAATCTTCACAGGGTTTTCCGGGATGTAATTTTCCACACACTTCACAGGGAGATGCTCGACACATTCGGCTTGGATGCCCCTTTTCCTGGCACCGGTCACACGTGATATCCCTCCAGCAGTCTTCTTCTGAGTGTCCTGAGCGTTGACATTTCTCGCAAAACTTATTCCAATAACCGCCATTTTCAGGACGTCTCTGGTGAAAACCTTGACCCGACGATCCAGACGGGGAATGGGGCGGTGGGCGCCATCCCATGTCTCCCATTACTCGGTACACCTCATTTGTCAGGGTCTGCGTCCAGTCAGTGCTCGGCGGAACTGTCGAGGCACTCGAAGAAGTCTGTGTAGTATCTCCATCACGGGTAGGCTCTGAAGTCACACTCTGAAGTCGAGAATCACCGGCTTGGTCTCTGGCATCCTGATCGGATTTTAACGATCCCTTATAGTTTGCAGTATCATCATCATCAGAATCTTCAGAGTCCGGGTCTCTCACGATATAAGTCCGGTTCATACGCTTGGGCTTGAACGGTCCTCGTGGAATATTGTCTGCTCGGAAGTCTCGAGGCTTGGTGGTGGTCATATCTTGGTCACCTGTTCGCCAGACATCTTCATCCTGTTGTAAGGCGTACTCCAAGTCTGAAATACGTCGGAATCTCTGACCTTGTAGCGAAGTTTTCAGGCGCGCATCCTTGAGCTTCGTGATAAAACGGAGCACATGCTTCTCAAGACGCTTGGACGATTTCTGAAATCAATGTCGGCCTTCCCAGCGGCGGAGTTGAGTCGATAGAAGAATTCGAGCGGGGTCTCAGAGTCCTTCATAGCCATTGTGAAATACCTCTCTGAATACGATGACCGCGCCTTACAATAACGCTTCTTGAACTCTGACGACAACTCCTTCCAATCACGGGACACACTCTTGGGGAGCTGATTAAACCAGTCACGCGCAGATACCGGAAGCTTCAACTTGAGCTCCTGAATGCGTGTCTTGGTCGACCACCCTCCTTGAGACGCCATATTCGTGAATCGCTCCCACCAGTGAATGCGTTCCCTGAGTGTGGCTCTAGGATCGAACTCTCCGAGGTTGTTGGAGTTCATGAACGGCCTCAACGTCAGAAGTGTAGTTCCAGCTTGGGCTTGCGTCGCTGCTGTCAGGTTCATCACTTCACCAAGCTCAGAGTCGTCCGAAGACGAGCTTTCGGATTCTGAGCTCGAGTCCTCAGAGTCTCCACCAGGGTCTGGTGCTTCACCACGGCGCTTCTCTCGGCGGGGTGCCTCTCGGTCTCCATCAGACCGTCTAGCGTCTGATTTCCGCGGTGGATCTCGTCGTGGAGTCGATGTACGCCTGGCGTCCCCCTTGGCTTCCGTCACCGAGGCTACTCGAGTCACTTGGGTTGCTGTAGTGGTCGTAGCGGCGACGCCATTCCTCTCGGCCTTCACTCGCTTCGTCACCGAGCTTCGCGCAGGGGCAGTTTGCTGGAAGGTAGCAACTTCTCGAGGAGCCGCCTTGAGAGCCGGTGGGTGCGACATGGGTTCAACCCTAACCCCACCTCTGATTTCTGATCCGATTACGGGATACTTGGTTGCAACTTCAGGGTCCTCAGTGTTTAACACCGGGGTTGCAGTTGCTGAATCAGGGTGACCGACCCTTCGCGCCTCTTGAACTTGGGACAATGTTGGTCGAAGGTTTCTCAATTGACCGGCTTGGAAGCGTTGCATGTTCTGAGAACTCTCTTTCTCCCTGTCGCGCTCAGCTTCCATATCCTTCATCCGCTGCTGTAAGATCTTCAGTTGGGAAATCCAGTCTCGTTTCATCTCGTCTGCCGCGCGCACACGTTGGGCTTCGGCTTCGGCTTCTCGCTGTCGCCAGCGATCAGCGAACTCTGATTCCAGACGTTGGCTTTCCGACCTCCGGAGATCTGATTTCAGCTCCTCCAGCTCTGCCACGCTGCGGCTTCGGGGTTTACTCTCCGATACCAAACTTCTCCGTTCTTCAGCATCGTCAGCACGTCTTTCCGCCTCCAGTCTCGCGTTTTCGGACTCCAACAAGCGGTCGGTGAGCGTCTGGATCTCGCGTCTTGCTTCCAAGTCGCGTTGTTCCCGACGGCGGTCACGTTCCATGGACTCCAAGCGTTCTCGGGCCAAGAACTCCATCTGCGCTTGCTCCATCCGGCTCTGCCACTCCTGCTGTTGCCTCATGACGTTCAGTTCGATCTAGGCAGGCCCTGATCTCTGAGAGCTTCGAGCTTCAGACTTCGTGCGACTCGACGCGATGGAACTCAAGCGTCGAGACGGTGTTTTCCGAAGGTCTTCACTCTTCACACTCTGACGATGGCTTCGATGGCTTGCACTTCGGCTGGAAACAGATGAAGGCGGAATCTCTGGCGTTGGTTGTCTGAAACCTTGTGAAGGCTCATGGACGGACACCTGGTTTCTAGGCTTTACATCTGACACCTCAGCTTCCTCCTCCAGCATGTCGATGTCTTCAGGTTCCGACTTCACGGAAACAACGTTCGAGTCACTTGGATTCCCATACCTTCTCCGGAGACCATTCCTCCGACGTCAGCGCCTTGGGCAATCAACGCTAGACCCTCTGCGGACAGCAGCATGTGTGATGCCGCCCCTCGACTCACAGACATCAAGGACGAGTCTGTAGAGCTTCCACGCGAGGTCTGGAATCCAGATGACAGATCGTCAGAGGTCCCGATGACACTGGGAACTGGCACGTCCGTCATTCGAGTTCGAGAGCTGTTACGATCTTCAGACATGGGAGTTCCAGACTCTGGTCGTGTGTTATCAGAACGACTCTCGTATTGTGGCAATGAAGATAGCGACGGTGTCGACAAGGCTGACGGTGTTGACGGGACTTGTGGGCGCGGCGGTCCTGCTGTAAGCGCTTGGATTGCGGCGGCTCATCACTGCTGGAACCATTGGAACTATGCGTCACTCGGAGTCCAGTCACCCGGAGGCGCGTGATCAGCCGTCGTCCTTGCAGGTCAGCATCCTTGTCAGGTAATACACTATCGGTTCCTTCTCGACTTGTTGTGTCTTCTTGTTTCATGCCCTCTGAGAGTCGGATAACCTGTAACCTGGCAGTCACAGTGGCCCACTCAACCAGTTCCATGGCAAGACGGCTATGAAGTTCGGTCGCCACACTGCGTACTTGAGACTCGAAGATAGCTGACGCCTGGGTCTGGGACCACGTCGGGAGCAAGTTCTGGAATTCAAAACCCGCCTCGTACAGCATTGTCTGGAGAACAGCCACACACTCTGGTGCCGTCAGCGTGCTCATCGGAATCTCAACGTAGGAAAGGTCTTGAATCCGACCAAAACCATGACGTCTCACGTGAAATTCCGAAATCCACATGTCTTCAGGGAATACAGAGGAGCACCGCCACTGATATAGTCGCCGGTTGCTGCAGCGGCTTTCTGGAAGACGTCTACGCTGGGCTTCAACGTCGGCCATACATACTCGACGCCTGGCGGGACGACTCTACCGGCATCCATGTCTCTCCAGCGGCGGAGCTCACGACGAACATACTTTAAAGCTCGTTCTCCATCAAGCGAATCGGCCCTCCCAGACTCATCAGACGGTGTCTTCAGAGAATCTTCGGACTTGATCAGCGTGTCATCCGACATTGGTGCACCTTCAGACTTCGGAGACTGCGGAACACGATCTTCAGAGAGTCCGGGTTCTGGCTTCACCTCTTCCACGGACTGTCCGGAGGTCGTCGACTCTGAACGCAGATCGACCACTTCCGGGGACTCAACCATATCGGCGCCTCCCTCAGACGCCTCATCACCACCCTCGCGGGCAGTGGTCACCTCGTCACCAGAAGCTTCGACTTCTGACGAGCCTTCCTCAGAACCTTGTTCACCAGAGACAGCGGGTGCCTCCTTAGCTTCTGGTTCCGCAGCAGGCTGGTCTTCGACCGCCGGTTCTGGGACGTTCACACTCTCAGCTGCCTTCTTCTCTCGCGCAGCCTTCCTCTTCTCGCGAGCCGCCTTCTGGATAGCATCCAAGTCTGGTTGCTCCTCAGGCGGCAATCCTTGGAGACGCTTGGACTGACGTGTCAAAACACCGCGACCGCGACCACGGCGTCCTCCTCTCGTAGATCCTGGTGTAGCCATCTTGAATATAGACGCTTGACAGGAAACTTTCTCTTCTTGCACTCTCAAATCCGGTGATATCACGATACCAAGATCCGGGCACGCGCACCAGTTGTCGCGAAGTCGGTGAAACTTTGATCGCGGAGCAGGTGGCGTATAGTGAACCCGGCTATATGGCTACTGAAAGTATTTCAGTGCCGTACAACGTAGGTGGGCGTGTGTTACCTTGTTGTATCCCTGTGGGTTCGTTGTCTTGGGAATATGACCCTCGCCGGAGTCTAGAGTTCAAAGTGAAGAGAAGTTGTGTTCCCTTGGAGTCTGGTGTCGGAATTCAGGAAGTCCTTCCAGGAGCGTTCGGGAGTCGGAGTCTCTAGAAACCAAGTAGGTTACCAGAAAGTTGGTGGTCGGAAAGAGGTTAATACCAGAGAGAAAGTCTGATATCGGTGTCTGAATATCACAAATCCAGAACCGAGATACTTGACTCTCAGAGATAAACCAACAAATATACAGAGTTCAGGAATATACAAATATACAGCCGTTCTTATTCTTTCTGGGCCCTTGAACGGTGGGCTAATACTCCAGGTCAACTAGGGACTCGTTACCAGACACCTGGTCTGTCTGGTATCCCTGTCACGTTCGCGCACCACCCTCTAATATAGAGGGAAATATAAACCAATACAATCAGTTATATATAACAGTCTACCTTGCACCCTGGAAACGACTGTCTAGTTTCCAGAGCCTGTCCAAACGAGCAATATGAAATGGGCTACCGCTAGAGACAAACCAAACGACCCAACTAGGATATGGAATAGGCGGGTCCTCTCAGGTCTCTACGTTACCTGATCTCCACCTAAGGGGACTTAATTTAGTGGAGATCACACGGCGTACGTCCTCGACGCAGTGGCTTAGATACCTCTCAAGCGGACTTGTGCAGTAGCAAGCAAATTGAACTCTGTTTATCGTTTTTATCTTTCTCATAACTCTCATATATCTCTGGTAACTCTCTTCTTCTTGTCGTCCTTGGCGTTCTTCATGCATTCAGTCTTCAAATCTCAGGTACACTTGGTTCTTGTATGTAGCAGGCATCTTGACTTGGTCTCAGTATACAGTCAGTATAGCCGATCTTGATGAGTGGACAGGTAGAGACGTCATCTTGGGGATGTGCAGGTCCGTCATCACTTGATTGCGTGACTTAAACTTGGTTTCAGTATGGTCGGTGTAGCAGATCCCGATGAGCTGATGGGTAGAGACGTCATCACTGGGGATGTGCAGGTCTGTCATCACTTGATTGCGTGACCTGAATGTGGGTTCACTTGGTTTCAGTATGGTCTTGAATCTTCGTTGATTTCCGAGTCTGGTATCCGGGTTTTCAGAGTCTGAAATCACTTTGGTTTTCAGAGTCTTGGTCATATAGTGTGGAATACCAAAGTCTTGAACGGAATATCATAGTACGGAGCACCAATGCTTCAACGCACACGAAGTTCTTGAGGGTTGCGCGGGTGCGCGGCGTCCGGCGCGCGATACTTGGTCTCTGCGGGTAAGTAGTATAGATCCTTGAACCATCATCGTCGCGCTGGACGGTAACGGGATGAGGTCTCTTCAGAGATACGTTCTTCTGAGAGACTTTCCGCCAGGAATTAGGCACTCATCGTCGGGGAAAGTCCGGTGACCAGACAGAGTGCATTTGATCTTCAGAGTTGTGCACACTCTAAAGTACACTTCTGGTCCATTGGGCCCCTTTACAGTCAGGCGAAGGTTCGTCTAAAATCTTCCACAGATGTCGCACGGGTGCAGCCGTGTCCCAAGCTCCCCTTTCTCATAGCCCATATTATAACCAATCACATCATAACGTAATATCCACCTGTCGCTCGAAAATCGGAAATAGCATCATGTCAAGCGGACTCAGTATAGTGGCGGTTAGCCAGCTCCACGATATGGGTCGAAACTGGATCCACAGTAACCTGGTCGGCCGAGCTCGACTTAATGGTGGCGTCCGAAGTAGTGTCGCCTGGCGAGATCGGCTGACGAGGGGAGTACGTGCGAGAAGACGGTCCAGAACCGGGACCAGTCTCAAGGGAAGTTGTCAGGTCAATGATCGGGTTACCCCGACCACCGCTGACCCCAAGAGCGCTGGCCCCTCTAACCGGAAACTCCGCGGACGCCTCCGAACCACGGCCGGCGGAGGTAACGGGAACGATTGGAGAAGCCTGTGGACAAAGCGGACATGTCAGTGGATGTACGAGAGTGCCGAGATGATAGCAGAGCCGTACCTGTGAAGGCTGCGAAGCTGGTGGTGTCGCCATGACGTGGAGGAAGCGAAGAATGAAGTTAACGGTGGCGAGTCGAAGCTTGAGAGAGTGAAAAAGATGGGTTTTGACACTCACCAGCTCGGCTCGTATCATAACCGGGGCAGTTGTGATGTAGCGAACATCAAGTTTGGCCCTTGGCTGAGTCTAAGGAGCCGTGTTCAACGGTACAAGATTGCGACGCACCAGAGCTCGGCTTTAAAAGCAGCTTAGGAGCGGTGGTCTACGGTACGGACTCGGCTGAAGACTTCTTAGAAGGGAAAGCCGAGTCCAGGGACTCGGCTGTGGCACCTTCAGAGCTACCGGAAGAAGATGCGACCAGGCGCAGGGACTAACGACCATCGGGAGAGCCGGGAACAGTCGCTTCGACTGGGCTGAAAGGTCGGCAAGATCTATAACGACTCTATTTCACTAGATATTTGTATAGGAACCAATTAGGAATCAGAAAAGGGGCTTAAGCCCCTAATATTAAACAGAGCAGAATTTTCTAGGTCCAGAACACGTGTACACTCTTCCGGTAAGTCCCTGCACGGGCCGGATTATGTCTGCCGTCAGAACTCGAGAGGCATAGCTTGTAGAGTTGTGACTGGTAGCGCCAAGAGATTAGGTTGGCCCGGGGAAGGGCGTGTCTCGCCAAGCGCGAAGAACAAACCCCGCCGAGCTCGGCGGGTCGGTATACCGTACAGCCCGGGTACCGTTACTCTTTCAGCCGAGTAGCCTTTGCCTCGGCGACCCGTAAAAGCGCTAACGCGCCGTCGTCCATCCTTTGGTGGAGGGCACGGGATAACATATTATTGGCTGGCTTGGTTGGTTGGTACTCGGCGGAAGCGAGACACCAGCTGTCCCGGAAGGGCCGAACCGCTAGGGGACAACCCAGCGCAGGCCAACAAACGCCGACCTAACTCGGCGATTGTTGTGGTTGCGTTCTATTTACCCACATCTGACGGATTTGTGCGTTCTGCAACACCACACATCGAGGCGTTCGACACGTACGAGAGAGGGCTTATCGCCCACGTACAGGGGCTGCAGACCCCCGTGGCTGAGATGAATCCAGCCCAACCTAAGCCGCTGAGGCTTAATGTTAACCCTTATGAGGGAAAGGAGGGAGAGAACCTCCACTTCTGGGTCCGAGAGGTCGAGCTCGCGATGGACGCGGCTCTAATCTCGACCGAGCGACTTCGGGTCGCTTTCGCCCTGTCCAACCTAGAAGGTCGAGCGAAGACCTGGGTGTACACGCGCGAGGCGACAGCGCCGGGTTGCTTCACAACTTGGGCTCAGCTGTGTCAGCAGTTTAGAGCCGCCTTCCTTCCGGCGAACTGTGAGTATCGCCAGCGCTCGCGCTTCCTTGCCTGTAAACAAGGGAAGCGTGAGCTGCATGAGTACATCCAGGAGATGCGAGTACTCGCTGTATCTCTGGTGGGGAACCCCCTACCTGAACACATCAAGGTGACAGTGTTCATGGATGGCCTGAAGGTGGGCCCATCCCGCACACATTTGTTCCGCGTGCATGCGAACACTATGGAGGAGGCGATCCAGATCGCCCTTCAAGAGGAGTACAGCCATCGACAGGCTCATACTCCTACGTCAGTGTGGCAAGACCACAGTGCGTTGTCAGGCGCAGTGCAAGGAGATCCAGCAGCTGGAGCTAGCACCGGGCCGGTACCCATGGAACTGGGTACGGCCGTACAGAGCTCCATCCGTTGCTACGGATGTGGGAAGCTTGGGCACATGCAACGTGCCTGCCCTGCGGGAGGGCAAAGGAAGATCCCTTCCAAACCTAGGGGCTCGAGGGGCCCGTGGCAGAAGCCGCGACCCAAGAGCCAGGGGAACTGGGGTCACCAGTAGGGGCGGGGCGCCTACTGGGGAGGTTCTAAGTCCCCATGGTAGGAGTGCGGACGGCGCACGCCATGGAGGCTTAGCCCCTGAGAGTCTGGGTGCTCTTGAGACGAGGAAGAGTAGCGGTGGACTGCTCGTGGTACACGCAAGTGTACGGGGATACGGAGATCCCTTTAGAGTCCTGATTGACTCTCGGGCGTCGACGAACTTTGCTCGACGCCAGACGGCCGCACGGAATGGCAACAAGTATGCCGACGCTTTGCGTCAAAGCAAAGGCAGGGGTCAGGCCTCGGTGAGACTGGCCGATGGTACGGTGGTTAACGTACCTGAGGTCCGGACGGTCCTGGCTGTAAAGTTGGAGGACTTTGACAGCACGGAGTCGTTCCTTGTCCTAAACATGGACAAGTACGACTTGATCCTGGGCATACCGTTCGAAAAGCACGAGCCCTGGATCGATTGGCGCGGCAAGGCCATTGGGGCTAGCCGGCCTGCAGTCTCCGACAGAGCTTTGGTGAGTAATTCCCACCTCTGTTCGGGACTGGGGCGCCAGGGATGGTCGCCAAGGCGCTTATGCGCCCGAAGAAGTACTGGGAGTCACTGACTCCAATGAAGGTGTTGCGGTGAGCCTCGCAACCGGTCGTGAGACCAAGGCTCATTGCCAAGCGTGTGGGATTGCCACGACGGCAAGTCCCAACGCTGAGAGTTGTCGCGCCGTATGGGCTTCGACTATAGCAGTACTGACCAGGCGGGTAACATTGGACCGCAAGCAGCAGAGGCCGTTGAGGAGTGCGCTGAGAGCGCCTCCGGCGTGGGTAGCATAGTTCCTTGCGAGGTCGAGGAGACCGAGAGTATGATTTAATACTCTGAGAAACGTAGTTCCACGCAAGGTCAAGAAGCCAATACGGGGCGGAGGTGTCGCTGAATACCTCCTGTGTGGATAACCAAGTACGACACTTGGAGTCTGAGACTCCACCGGCACAGCCGGTCGAAGATCAATATCATATCTTCAACGGCGTGTCTAGTCGTCAAGTAAAGGCAGGTTCTGGCCATTTGGAGGAACCAGAACGAAATTATCCCGTTTATGATACGGGCTACTTGCAATGAAGTACGCTCTTGTCATGTTCAGAGTCCGTCTCTTGGAACCAAGACCCTTCGCGATCTTCACGGATCGCGCGTCCTTGCGGACTGCCATCAACTAGTCGCATTTATCTCAACGAATGACGAGGGGCTACCATTGAAAACAAGCCGGGCAAGCTCAATGTGCTTGCCGATGCATTGTCGCGTCGACCCGACTATGAGCTAGCTCATGTAAGTCGAGTAACTGCTGATCTTTACGATTGGATACACTTGGCGTATCAGGCGGACGAGAACAGCACAACGCTGGTTTGGTCCCTGTTCGAGGGCAAGGCAGCCAAAGTCGACAATCTCTCGGCTCGACAGCGGTCACAGCTCCATCGCTATGAGCTGGCCGATGCGTTACTCCACTATAGAGTAGATTCCAGATACCCTGCTCGAATGACGAGGATCTGAAGTATGACATAATTCTGGAGGTACATGACGCGCCGATGAGAGGTCACCTTGGCCTAGAAAAGACCTACCAAACGGTCTCTCAGACATTGTGGTGGCCCCACATGTACAAGTGGGTGGTACACTATGTCAAGTCATGTGAAACATGTCAGAGAGTGAAGCCTTCGACCCACCCCTGGGATCCACTACAGCGTTTTCCAGCGCCAGCGAATTGCTGGAAGTCGATGAGTCTCGACTTCGTCTTTGGCCTGCCGGCCAATGACAAGGGAAACACCTGAATTTTGGTTTTTGTCTGCCGTTCGAGAAAGATGATGAATCTTGCTCCGGTACGTGACAAGGTCACAGGAAACAGGCTACACAGCTGTTCCTAGATAGCGTGGTCTGCTATCATGGTCTGCCAGAGACCATAGTGTCCGATCGAGACCCGCACTTCACAAGGCGATCTGGGACACCTAGTTCCAGCTACTGGGAACTAAGTTGACGATGTCAACTACGAACTATCCACAGACGGATGACCAGAGGGAGCGCATCGACCGCGTGCTAGAAAATACTCTACGAGCATCTGTGTGTCCCATTCGGTTACCTCATACTCTTCGTATGACTCGCGTGGGTACCAGTCTGTGTATCATTCACAGGCTTCGACACCGGCAGCTCCGGTTGTCCATAGGACTCAGCCTCGATTCGAGGAGGTGAGTTCTCACCTTGGTCTCCCTCCGTCCGAGAAGGAAGACCCAGCGGATCGTGATACCGCTTAAGACGCCCCACGTAGAACGTCGGGTGCGTCGCCCTTAATTTTGGAAGGTCAATGGTTTATGCCGCGCCATGTTTGGCCAGGACCGCAAAGGGTCCGATGAAGCGGTGCTTCAACTTGTTGCTCTGTACAGAGCTAACCACCTTTAGCGGTAGGTTGTTAGTGTCTAGGAGAACAAGGTCCCCAACGTTAAACACGTTTAAGTTTCCCCGACTTCTTTTGTCTGAGTACTCCTTTTGCTTGTCTTGGGCTAACGCCATTGCGTCTCTAACCCGGCTGATCAACGTCAGCCTGTCGTCTATAAACGACGGCAACTGTCTTTTTAAAGACTCTGGCTCAATTTCTGAGACCTGGGAGGAAAAGTCTTTCCGAGCCTCTCCCCCACTTACGATGGAGGCATCGGTACCTCCCCGCAAGGTTAGCGGCACCTGGGGGTGTCGTAACCCATTCAAGTAGAACGGGGTAAACCCCGTTGATGCGTGTACCGCATTGTTGAGTGCAAACTCAACCATAGGCAGCTGGTCCGACCAGGACCGAGATGCCTCTGAAGATCTCGCGTAACAGCCATACCCATAAGCGGAATTGTACCAGTACACTCTGGAAAGCGCGAGCTACTTGTGAAGTTGCGAAGTTATCCCTCGTCCCAGACCTCGTGGGAGCCGGAAGATCGGCTCCGGGTTGACTACCCAATCACTGTTGAGATCTGGGATCTGCAACAGCCGAGGCGTAAGTAGTCCGCGGCTTCTTAGCCGCCTTACGGTGTACGGTCCCTGGGTTGACGGAACCGTACCCGCGCTCATCTTGAGCACTGGACTTAGACTGCTGTCTAGGTCCCTCCACGACGGAGTGGAGTTGCCGCTTAGCGATTAAGAGGTCAAACTCAATGCGAAGATCGCGCTGGTCCAAGACATAGGACAGCAGACGATCTTCTCGGAGTTCTTTCAACTTCTGAACTATGAAGTTCTTTAGGGAGAAACCATTTCCAGAGCAGATCTTCTGTCTGAGACTGGGTTGTGGTGTTTTCGGGTTTCCCCAAGGGTAACCCCACACGGGGAAGATCCCACCACGGTCTTCCGGTTTCTTCCGGAGACTAGTGAGTTCATTGACAAGTGTTCGATGTTGTGATACAGCGCACAACTAGCGGCCTCAATGTCAACGACAAAAAGTGGTTCGTTCTGAACCAAGGCATGCTCATAGGCGCCGCATGAAGTGCGCCCATGGTTTAGACCACGAGGGGCCGTGAGGTGCTCCAGAAACATGGGAGACCTCGACCCCGCATCCGGTGAGTAGTAACCGCGAGGGTACGCTGATGTGGGAGGTGCCAATGATGATACCTCTGAAGCGCCTTGCAGTTGAGCAGCTTGGCAGCGCTCCAGCCGTTTATCGAGATCGTTGGAGATCTCTCGAAGCTCGGTGACAGTCCCCTCCTCTTCAGCCTTATCAGACCCAGAGCCAAAAAGAGAACGATACCCTTTCGCGGCGGGAGGCTCCGAAATAGAGAGTCAGGTGCTGTGCGCTTCTTAGTAGCAGCAGCACCCTCTTAAACCCTCTTTTGAGAAGCTGCTTTCGCAGTCTGGGCTCGAGCCTTAAAGGTTCTAAGCAGGTGAGCTCGTTTGGAGATGCCTTTGCCTCTGGTGCTTTCGAATCACCAACATTAGCGTCCTGTGCAGGTTGTTGGGCTCTGATCCCGTTATCATAGGGATGTTGAAGACCGGGGATCCGCTCCAGGATTGTGGTCCCGGTAGGCGAACCGGGGGTTAGGCCTGTCATCGGGCGACATGGCGCGAGAGCGACTGAGTCGCGAACTCCCTCTTTGAGCTGCAGCAGCAGCGGTGGGCTTGCCGGCTGCCTTACGGGCTTCCGTAAGCGGAGTGGCCTTCTCTTTCGATTTGGCCTTGAAAGCCTTCGACCTCGCGGACTTAGACTTGGAAGGCACCGAAGCACCATGAGTGCTTGCCTTTCTGGACATTCTGGGAGGTTGACGTGGAATCCTCGGGTGTTTATCGCTTAGTCAAAAGGCCTAATAAAATCCGCAAAGCCACAACGGTGGCTCACCGATGGGTATCGACATGAAAAGAAAGAGAAAGACACTCTATTTCGTAGCTCCTCATTTGCTGAGGGTATCCTTAATCTAAGTGGGGATTACATGAGGGTTATCCCAGATGCCTCCAGAAGTAGATACACTTCTGAGAGTATTCGTTTTGTGAATGCTTTATCATAAATGGTGTGGGTCACACCACCGCCACATAGGTCGGTGGCTGAGGGCCAACCAATAGCATTTGACCTAACTTTTATATGCATATATAGGATAAATTAAAGTTAATTAGTAATTTGTATTGCAGGCCAAATGACCTAATTAACCATAAATAGATCAGTCTAAAATCTACTTCCTATTGGCTATTACGTCCCCTCCAGGGACTAGTGAATCGCCGCAAACTTAGAGTTTGTATACAATTACAAGCACGCTTCCCCAAACTAGATGCTCGTGTGACCCCGTCACAGTATACTCCTGATAACATGCTTCCTCAAGCAAGTGCTCGTGTGACCCCGTCACACGACAGGTGACAGTCCCAATCCGGTCCCCGATTATGATAATATCCATGCAAAATGTGTTCAGGTCCTCCAAATGGACAATTTATTCCTTGGTTTTAGCAAATAAGAAAATAGAGGTATCGGTTGAGATCTTGTTTCAAATGTTGTGAGTTTCAGTCAATATTCATGCAACATAATAGCACAACTAACTCATGTGCAGGGCCTAAAAATCCGGTGTCCTATGTATTTAAAGAATATTACGAACGAGTATCGTAAACATGTGATAACTACTCGCTGGAAGGGCAACTTAAAGTTGCACGTTACTATGTAGCTATCCATCGCGCGTTGATTACTGCGTTAGATAGCCCTTAACAGGATAACAGTACCAGAAATCAGAAATCACCTCCGCAGTGTCACTTCCTTGTGCAAATCATATCATAAACGACTCTTGAGACTTCGAGATTTCAAGTACTCCTCACAAGCAAAGTCATCATTTCTTGGGTTAAACAGTCTAAAGACACAAGTAACTACTGATCATTGGTCTTAAGAATTTGCCAGATTGTGAATAGAGTTTTAGCGTGTTAGCAACCGTTATCTCACACGTTGAGCGAACCAAACCAAACTAAACCTGTAACTGATTTCAAACCAGGCTCATTCAGTTCAAACCAAATCTGTAACTTATATCTACCAGGTTCATTCCGTTCGAACCATGTTGTGTTGCAGTTCGCTGTCTACTGTGGCGAAGTGGGTGAACACTTTACCACCCAAAGTATAGCGCGCCCGAAGAGTGGGAGGTGGTCCTTCCAGAAGAACCGACTTTTCGGGTAGTACACGGCCTGGATCAAGTACTAGACTCGATCCAGGTTGGTGTGTGACCTTGTGCAATCCCTACAGGTGTCGATTAATTCGGCGGACCGGGTTTCACCGGGTATTTGTATTCCTAAGATAGACACACAGAAAATGTAAGAACTTCCAGGTTATACGTATCCTGGGGGTCCTGAATGTGGGTTGAGAGATCACGAGTAAAGACCTTCTTCCCAAAAGATAACCTAAAATAATGCAGAGTTTGAATATACAATATGCAGCCTGTCAGTTAGTTAGCACGCCCGAATATAGGTAAATTTCGGGATGTCCTACGCGAACCACCCTCGAAAACCTCGAGGGAATCAATAGAGTGTCTTTCCTAAACACACAGTAATCAGCAGTCAAATCCTAGGGGTGATCACTACCAAACCTCCTAAGAGCGCAGGGAAATGAATATGAAATGGAAGGGGCACTCAGAGTGTCCACTAGCAACTTAGCAAATAAAATAACTGGATCACTCCGAGTGTTCAAGCCCACTGGTTCCCAAGTTAATTCGACTTGAACGTGTTGAGAGTTATTACGCGGTTGCGCAGCCTTGGTCGTCCTCATTCTGGGGCCCTCCTAATTCGAGCGGTTCTCCAGGTAGTCCTTCCTCGACGAGATGTATAGGGTAACACGGTGACCTCCCTTGGTCGCCCGTGTTCCGAGGGACGCTTGTACTTCACAACGCAAATCGAACTCGAAGACACTTGTGTTCCACGATACAAATCAAACTCTGTTTAAAATTATCTTCTACCTTTGGCATTCTAAATTCTTCTTCAATCTTGGTAGTCTTGGTACTTCTCTGGCGGTCTTCTTTTACTTCGTGAGGTCACACTCGGGTAGACTTGTTCTCATTATACTTGGAATGTCACGTCGAACTTGGATCTGCATACACTCATCAGCGATGTCTCGGCTCTTCTGAGATCGGCAGCACTGGTCTTGTTCTTGCACGGTGTAATCATACTCTTGGGTCGCACTGTCTTGACTCCGCTTGAATGTCAGTAAACTGACTACCGGACTGAACTTATCTTCAGCAACTTGAGCTTCGGTCTTGTTCTTCGACAGTCACTTGGCCATTCAGGATGTATTGTTATTCGGGATGTACATTCGCGGTATACGGCATAACTTCGGATGGAGTCTTCATATCTGGTAGGCGATCGAACTTTCAGGATGAGGGAGACAGTCTTGGTGTTTACATGTGTAGGTAGGGTCGTAATAGTGGAAACCTTGGCGTTTCAGGGTGTTTTGGGTGATGTTCGGTTCCGTCAAGGTAGGCTGCTCCTCGGGATACGTTCTCCGAGGGCACTTCCTTCCTTCTCGTGGATACCTGTTGTCAAGGTGTCGGCGGTCGGACTGAGCGTCGTAATTGCATCGTGAATGTGGTACCCATTCAGGGCGTACGCTTCCAACCTGTGAGCCTCTCCGTAACCGAACATCTGCATTCCCAAAGGCCAAACCATCAATTCGCCCAGCAGTCCCACTCAATACCCATCTTGAAAACCATGATCTCTTGTCCGAATCCGTGCACGGGTTGTCCCGGCTGGGCAGCTGCGGGTGTGCCTAGAAAATTTAGAGGCACATCGTCACAAACGCCCCTCGGATACGCGGTCTTTCACTGAGGAAATTACCATCGAAGTGACAGAATATGAGCCGACCAAACGAACGCAGCTATCCCGGCCGACCGGACATCCCGAATTGCAAAACCGTTAGGCGATTACCCCAGATTGGATCTTTTCTGCGCCCCGTCTACTATCCAACTGCCGTACCCAATTCAGAGTGGCAATCAAGATTCCACTCACAACGAGAACTTCCAACGATCAAGCAACTGATGAACGAGACACCAAGCAACTCCGGAGACCGGGCACCAACTAGCGGTTCGCTTCCCTCAGCATCAGAGCCACTGCCCAACGCCCAGCCCGAAAAGGCAGGTGCTCAGGATGCAGGCACTACTGAGAGCGACCGCGGTGCAACTTCCGGCTCTGGCTTGGGGTTCTCGGCTGACAAGCGCGGTGAGCCGGCTCAAGAGACTTCCCAGGAGACGGCGAAGACGCCACAAGTCGCGGCAAACGAAAACACAAAGGCGCCGAAGAGCCGAAGCTCTAGCGCGGCAAAATCCACGGGAAAGAGAAGCAGGAGCGGTTCCAAGGAGCGCTCTGGCAACAAAAAGAAGCGGAGTTCGAGCACAGATCGCTCGGGTCCAAGCACGGCGACCGCTTCCGACGGCAGCTCGCCTCCAGATGTGGCTCCGACATCAACGGGCGCTCCACCAGTGGTGGACAAGGCTCAAGATCTGATCCAGCGCGCACTTCGGCCATTGCTGACCAAGGTCTTCGAGAAAGATGATATGGACAAGCTGGATGCTCTGGCAGACGCCGCAGTCAAGGCACACCCCGCTCTGGAGGGTCAAATCCCTCCGACACGCGTCGCTGCGCCTCCCTCGCATCTCCCTACTCCGAACACGATGTTCGTAGAGGTTCCGGCGACAGCCGCGGATCTATCCAACGGGAGTCTTCTCCGTGGTGGTTACGGTGGAGTTGAGTGTCTTCTAGGAGTGGAGTCGCTTTCCGAAAAGGACGTACAGTTCCTCACCAAGCTATTGAGTACAGATGTCGACATCCGTCGCGAAATATTGACTCCTCTGGACGTTGCGCTGGGGCCTGACTCGAGCGAATTTCTTTTGATGCTGAAGAGCATCTCAACCAAGCGGGAAATGGCTTCTCTTCTGCGTCACTATGGCGCTCAAGATCTGGCTCGGAAAGTCTTTGGGATGACGACTCTCATGAAACGTCTTCTGGACAAGTATCGCACTTTGGAGGCTTCCACCCAGCGTTCGAGCACTCAGGCAACTCGGCGTGCTTTGAAGGATTTTCGAAGAGGTCCGCCAGGTTCGCGCTGACTACTCGCTGCTCCAAAAGTATTGGCACCAAGAAGCTGAGCTCGCCAAAGGTTACATCATCTCCGAGTTGGAAAACACAGTTGCGACTACAAGCGCGAGGCTCAGGAACATGAGCGTCAAGAACGTGCACTCCAAGCGCGCATCACGCGTCTGGAAAGTGACCATGACGAGTTGCAGAAGGTTGTCTACGATCTGGAAAATCGTTTGAAATCGTCAGCCTTGGATCCCCCAGGCTCATGAACTTCCTCCATCGCCATGACACTCGGGTAGACGGCAACTGACCTCGCCTGAAAGCACTTCTGGAGAAATTTCGTGATCATCAAGATCCTCCTGAGGCTTGGAAAACTCAGATTTTCGTCAACACTCTGGATGATCCCACATTGCGGCCTGAACCATATGTGTTCGTGGATGAGAACGATGACTCTGAGGAAAAGCAAGATCCTGGAGACTCAAGACCTCGTTCGGGTTCGAAAGATGATCCTGTCGACTTCTCTAAGGATCCTCCAAGTCCACTGTCGTCTTCGCTTCTCAAGAACACCAAGTCTCCGGGTCATTCAGCGGGTGACTCATCTGATCTCCAGAACGTTCAGTGGCGCCCCGTGTCGTACACTCCAAATGGTGAATCAGCTCTGGACACCGTCGCCTCGCCACTCCTGGACGTGAGTACGGTGTGTGCATCTCTGGATGGTCCCATAGTTTGGGACAAACTGCGCACAGACGTCCAAGTTCTCATGCGTTCTGGTTTAACACTGGATCAGGCGGAAGACTTAATCCGGAGTGGTCAAGCGGTGCATTCCCGGATCCCTTCTAGGATGCTTCCCGTGATGTTATCCCGGATGATGTACTGGAAACGCTTGGATGACACTCCGTGGACCAAGTTCGTCCCGAGCTGGTATTATAAGAACGCTGAATCTCGTCTGGAAGCGGACTTGGAAACGGGAAACAGCCCTTCTCGTTGACCACCATTGTCTAAACTTATACACATGGACGACGAAGAGATCTCTTCGAAAGCGACGGGAAGGACAATGAAGATGACTCTCGTGACGCGCCCTTCACTCCAAAGAAAGTAAATCCTGTTTCGCCACGCCGGGCAACACCTCCAAGGGAGGCCAAGCGTCGCTCGAGTGTAGACACGTCTGCTTCAGAGCCAGATCCGGTTGCTGAACTCAAGGACGATGAAGAATCGTCTTCTAAGGTCACTTCAGCCTCCTCTTCTCGAAAATCACGTCCGGCTCAAGAGCGTAAGCAGTCACATCTCGCTCGAAAGGACTGCAAGGATCTTCTCCCAATGGAACGTCGACTGATCGAGACTCCTCGCCCTGGAGTGAATTCGTGGAGACAATACGGCATCTTAGTGAAGTTCGCCCCTGGGACTACGAACGCTTTGGAGCAATCATATGGGACTACGCCCCAAATCTTTCCAAGCCCACAGAGGCTGAACAGAATCGACTCTGCTGACTTCATGGTGTTCTGGGAGACAAAGCCCTGGGACAAGATGTTTCAGGAGCGCTCGAAGTATCTCGCTTTGACGGATTCTTCATATGCTTCAGCGATATCTTGAGCGGTTGTCGACGCCATTGGTTTGCACATCACATATCCGGAGAACATGTCTTGTAATAGCAACAGAAGCGTATTCCCTTGGACTGACTCTGGTAAATTAGTCACGAAATCCATAGAGACGGCCTCGAATGGTCGTGTGGGCTCAATGTTACCTGGCGAGGGACCGGTGTTCGGGGGAGACCCCTTACCGCTAGCACAATCCACACATTCCTTCACAAATCGTTCCACGTCAGCATACATCCCGGGCCAGTAGAACTCCGAGCGCAGTCTTTCATGAGTACGGGTGATCCCCTGACGTCCTCCTTGAAAATCTTCATGCGCATAGTGGAGCATGTCTTCTCGGATTGATTCCGGGACCACCAATCTGAGCTCATCTCCAACATCACGCGGTCGGCCCCGGGTAGACCTCGCAAGTCGATACAGCACTCTTCGAACATCCAAAGCGAACAAATCAACCACCTTCGCAATCTTCTTGAGGCGTTTCGGTGAGAAACGTTCCAGGTCGTCTTTCAGGAAGGCGATGATATCTGAGAGATACTGGTCTCCTTCCTGGTGCACCTTGATCCGTCTCCATCGTTCAGCTTGGTACTCAAGGGGTCCCATGGGTGGAACGGACTCTACCTCTCTCGTGCGAGTTCTGGATCGGGTAAACGCTACCAGTACTCGAGCAGCTGAGGGTACAGGCTCACACTCAGGACCGTGAAGAGCCCCGTCTCCTGAGACTCTCATGGTTACGACATTCGGACTGTTCCTTGGCATTTCCGAATTCGCCTTTGTTTCTTCGTCAGACGTCTTCATAAGCCGCTCTTGAATTCCCGACACAACTTTCAGGTGTTCTCTTTCTGCGTCTTCCTTAACTACCCAGGATTTGCCCAACGTCAGTGTTTTGGAGGTCCGGTAGTCAGCAGCCTGGTTAAATTCTCTTTTAACGCGAACCAGGCGCACACTGTTGAACCTCTTCTTCAACACCTCACATTCAGCTAATCTCCTTTGAAGGTTGGGCTGATTGCAATTGATCAAACCTTGGACTTGTTGTATGACGATTCTCGAGTCTCTCACGACCACTAGGTCCTGGATTCCTCGGTCTCGAGCCATAGCTAAGCCGCGTAGCAATCCGAAATATTCTGCGTCATTCACAGTAACGCCATCCAGAATGTAGCCTCGAGCGTCCAGAACCTTCCATTCTGGAAGTTGCCACAGCTGCCAATCCTCGTCGACGTCTTCGCAGCTCCATCGAAACTCAGGACCACTCTGGAGTAATCTGCCTCGAGCATCTCGATATTAATCACGGGGGTGCCTTGACACGCCCCTTGGCCGGAATGAGCGATTCCGCAATCTTGCCCAGGTGCTCTCTCGGTGTGATGCCTGCACTCAGGATGGCAGCAAGTCCATCTTCATCCCGCTGGACATTTCAGATCTCTAGATCGTATTGCGACAAGGGAACGCCCCAGGGAACCAAGTGTCCATCGGCGGTCTTAGACTTGATCACCCACTTCAGCACCGAGTGTCTGGTGTAGACCACGAGATGACATCTCTCGGTCAGGGTCTTGAACACATGAAGAACTCGAATTACAGCTAATACTTCTTTCTCAGCAATGTAGTACCGGAGTTCCGCGTCGTTCAGGACACGCCCCGTGAACCGAACTCGTTGGATGATACCATCATGTTCTTGCCCTAGAACAGCACAGGCTGCCCACTGATTGGCATGAGGAATGATGACAAAAGACTTGGTCCGATCAGGATGCCTGAGCTGTGGTGTAGACACAATCTTCTGTTTCAGGATGTCAAACGCCTCCTTGGCCCGAGACAAGTCTCTCCCAGCTCGTACTTGTTCATCGGATAATTCATAGAGAACTGCAGCCACCACAGGGAAGTCTTCAATGAACTTATGGTAGTAGTTGAGGCTGCCTATGAATGACTGTACACATTTCAGGGTTGACGGAAACGGGAGTTCTTGGATACCTTTCACGATCTTCGGTATAGCGCGAATACCTTCTGCCCCAATTTCATGTGGCAGGTAGGGTATAGTACGTTTTCCGGATTCACTCTTGGGTAAGCTAACCGAAATATTCCAGTATCGCAAACGATAGAGTAAAGCATCCAGGTCCTCACACAGCTCATCCCAAGTCATGCCACCATGGGCTATACCGTCAATATAAGAGCTACGCCCCAAGACAGGACCCATCTGGGATGGAGCGGGAATATTGCGCCTGAAAACTGTCATTTGTTCCGTCAATGCCGTCTGATGGCGATCCACCTCGGACCCTTCTGGCCTTTGCGGTTCCAACTTCAAGTAATCGAGAACATCTTGATCCACAAGCACCTCTTCTTCGGGTGGTAATCTCACGAATTCCCACAAGCAATTGTTGATCATGTGTTGATAGACCAACGGAGCGTTCTTCAACCCGAAAGGCATTTGGACCCACTGAAAATGTCCGAATGGACACACAAACGCAGAAATCAGCTTAGCCCGTTCAGTCATTCGGACTACCCAAAAACCACTTGCCATATCTAGGCTCATAAACCACATCGCGCCCTCAAACCCGGTCAACAGGTCGTCGATCAGCGGGAGGGGGTAGTTAGAAAGCCTAATAAAACTGTTCACCACTCGATAGTTAATACACATTCGAATGTCAATCCCGTTCTTCTTCAGGACGATCACGATCGGAGAAGCCCAAGGGGACTCCGAATGTTTAATCAACTTGGTTTCCAAAAGCTTCTTGAGTAGCTCGTACACCTTGATGACAACTTAGGGTGCAACCGGTCTAGGACGCTGAGTGACGGGCTTCGCATCCCCGACATCCAAGTCGCAAACCACACCACGAGCTGGAGCAGGAGCCGCGTTACCATCCCCTAGGAAGATACTGCGATGACATTTCAAGATCTCTTTGAGTTGACGCTCCTGAACATCAGTAGTTACTCCAGGTTCACCAACACCAGCCTTTGAAATATCGCACCTTGGACTGAGATCTTGTAACTCGGGTAGCATCGCCGACTGATCCTTCAACTGTGACATCATATCACTTCCTTCGTGGATATAAACTGCGGGCTCCTGTTCGAGCTCTTCAGCGTTCACTCGCATGCACTGGATGTAATCTTTTTCTAGGCGCTCCAAAAGAGTACTCGAATGATCCATTGTAGGTAGCACCAATTTCTCACCCTTTTGCGAGGGACACTCGGGTTCACTTCCATCCGCACATTCCGAAATTACGGTCATTGGCCGTTTATGCAGTCGAATTAGTCGAACCTCATCGTTATTGGCCTGAGGTCTCATCAACATATTCGCAGGCCACTGATAGGGACGCTTCGGGACCGAAGGCGGAGCAGTGTCCCGAAGGGCCTGCTCATAACGTTCATTCCGCATCCTAGCTTGCGTGGACAGAGTGCTCTCGTAAATGAGGTGTTGCCATTCCTGATACCTTCGGACTCCAGGTCGCACAAAACGCCCTGCTCTTGGAAAGCAACCACACTTCACTATTCGAGCAACGGGTGTAGACGAATCTACCCAGAGATCCTTATCGGAAATGGTCACCACTTTCACGGCTACTGCCCACGACTTAGCGCCATACAGAACTTGAGTCACCCACTGGTCACCCCTGCTAGCCCACACGACATCTCGGAGTGGCTGGCATTCACCATACCGGATCTTCACATTCACGTGTTCCCCAGGGCGTAGATGCACATCCTGTAGCGGGGTGATCGGGATGTTCCGCTCACGGTGTTTTCCGAATCATGTAGCCATACATCAAAACGGACTCCTCATCGGGGAGTGCCACCGTTCCTTCACGGATGCATAACCGTACTCCAGCGCTGTACATGAAATCCATTCCCAAAAGCACATCGACTCCTTCTCCGATGTTGGTTACCCAAACATCCAGGATGTAGACGACACGTCTTCCCAAAGTGATCTTGATCTGCGTACTTGCAGTGATGTAAGTCGGGATGCCTCCTAGGCCGGACACCTTGATTCGCTTCTGCGAGTTTAACTTGAGCTTGAGTCTACGCGCAAGATCCAAACTGATCATACTCACAGTCGCTCCGGTATCCAACAGTATTTGCGTCCTGAAATCGTTCACCGCACCGTGAACCGTAGCAACCTGCGGTTTGTCCTCCTTCTCGTCATGATGTGCCCACCATCCGTACCGCTCCCCGAAATTCAGCTTGAATTGAGCTGGTCCTTCAGGTTCGGCCGGGAGTGGAGGCCTCGAATACCAAGTGCGAGTACACTCCAAAGGCACAGGTTCATGGCCAATCAGGGAGGTCATACATTGTAGATTATCTTGGTTCTGGCTCCGCAATTCGGGGCCAACACAAGCTAACACACACAATTCTGAGGGTCTTCTCAGCCCGACGCGTACCGAATCCCCATTCGGCGGGCTTAGTACTTTAACTGTGCTCCCTCAGAATCACCCTTGCCATTCAGGATGTCCTCCCGAATGTGGCTTGGAAGGTCAGCTAGGCCTCCTTGCTGCAGCAATTTCTTGATCGCTTGGAAAGCTCTCCAATCTTCGCATCTTCCATCGTGAATCTGGTCACATTCCAGGCATGCTTTCGTCTCACACCTTTGCGTTGGATGTCCATGCCTATGACAACGGTCACAAACCATGACAGCCCAGCAATTCTCCGGTCGATGTCCCCACTTCTTGCATTTTTCGCAAAACTACATGCGGTCAGGGTTGTTCGGCCGAAAATTTGGCTGCTGAGGCTGCATTGGTGGTGGTACTCTTGGTCCAGCTACTGGGTCCCTGGACTTCCACCCCACACTATTCATCACTCGATAGACCTCGTGAATGAGGTTTTCCCGGGTTAACATTGGCATCCGGGTTGCCATCTCGCAGGGCGTCCTGAACGCACGTACTCAGCGCAGCTAAGTCTGCCCTTTCGTCGTCTTCAAACGTCACTTGAGTATCGAAGCCTTGAGCTTCGTCATCCTGGGCTACGTAGGCCCGATTCGGGCGATTCATCCTTGGCCCATTCCGAGCAACGTTGTCTGCTCTGAAATCCCGAGGCTGTGCCCCTCGACCAGAATGCACTCCACTCGGGTTCACTTCCTCGTGCTGATTCAGAACATACTCCAAGTCAGAAACCTTCCTGAAACGCTGACTCTGCAGGGTCGTCTTGAGCGTGAGGTTCTTGATGAATCGCTTGATGTGTTGCTCACGTCGACGCTCAGACTTCCGAAAACGCACGTCCGCACGTTCAGCCGCCAAGTTCAGGCGATACAGGAATGCCAGTGCGGTCTCGTCCTTGAACTGCTTCATCGTGTAGTACTTCTCGGACTCCGACACCCTTGACTTGCAGTACTCACGCTTGAACTCCTTGGACAGTCGACTCCATTCTGAGCGCACATGCTTCGAGAGCTGTCCGTACCAATTTCGGACTGCGGGCGACATCTTCGTCTTGAGCTCGTAGACCTTCATCTGATCCGTCCAACCTCCTTGCACGGTCACGTTTAGGAATCGCTCCCACCAGCGACGGCGCGCAGACAACGCCAGCTTCTCATCGAAGTCCTCGAGCGTATTTGTAAACGTCCTCAGCGTCACTACCGAGCCTCCTTGAGTCATCGCATCAGTTGTCGTGTAGGCGGGCACCTCGTCCGACGAACTAAAGTCGCTTGAGCTGTAGCCTTCGTCGCTTGACTCTCCGCCAGAACTAGCCCCTGAAGGATCTCCATCTTGACGCGAATGCTTCCTGTTCGAGTCCTTCTTGGCGGGCTTCTTCGCGTCCGTCTTCTCTGGTGCAACGGGCATAGTCTCTCGCACCTGAAACTTCGGTCTGGATACACTCGACGACTTTACCCCGGGCGTCTGCTCAGACTTGACTGCTTCGTCTTCCTTTGCATAATTTGTTCCAGTCAGACTCTGAAGAGTCAACTGGAGCTGTTCTGCTGGAAGGTCGCTGTCGAACTTGATGTCCCGTCTTTCACCTGTGTGTCCCTTGATTGCGTTACCCGGGAGTGGGTACATAGTCGCACGCGTGGGTTCAGACTTGACTTGAGTTGCTGGATCAGATCTGTAAGTTGCACGAATGTCTTGAGCTTGAGGATGTGTTGCGGGAGTGTTGCGCGAGCGCATTCCTTGCACGTTCTGCAGATCTCGGATGGTCTCCTGATCCCTGTTGCGCGCCTCCTCCAGAGAGTGAATCTTCTGCTGGAAGGCTTCCAATTGTGCACTCAGGGTCTTCTGCACGTCGGCCACCCAAGCAACCTTCTCCTCTTCGGCCTTTGCTTCGCGTTGCTGCCAGCGCTCTTCGAACTCGATTCGCGCGGACTCCAGCGCAGTATGTGCGCCTTCAGCACGAGCTGCATCAACTGTTCGTGGTGACGCAGGTGTCCGGGCAGCTGGAGCAGGAGCGGGCGGCCTCGGTGGCAGGTCGCTTCGGCTTGGACGATCGGGAACACTCTGCGAACTCCGTCCTTCCGGTGGACTTCCGCGCACAGCTAGCGCCTGGATCGCATGGAAGGCTTGCTGGACCTGTTGCCTTAGGTGAGCCTGATTAGACTCCATTCGGGACAGCAAGTCTTGCGTCGTGCGCATCGTGTTCAACGCGACCCGGGAAGCCCCAGACATGCGAGATCGACTCGTCCGTTCCGACTTGATCGACCGGCTTGGTGACCTCCTCGACTTTGACGAGCGCTTCGATGATCGGGTGGATCGCTTGGAACTCCGTCGCTTCCGTTCCTCTGCGCTTGAGTCTGAATCGCTTGACGACTCACTGGGACTCGGTTTCCGGGAGCGTGTGTGACCTCTGGATGTCCTCGACCGGTGATCACTCCGAACACTAGTGCGACCCAACTCCGACATGACGACATCGTCATGGCCCACTACCGCTGGTGATCTCGGGAGGACGGCCTCCGTTACTTGGACACTCACATTCCTGCAGTGCTGCCTTGGGTAGCGAAAACCATTCCGGGTGGGGCAACGAAAGAGTACGGCATGTGAGCCGACGCTGCTCCTCCCATAGACCAGAGCGATGACGAAGACGACATCTTCCCGGACGACTGCGACTCAACGGGTCCGCTGAGATTGGACTCTTCGGATCCAGAGGCGGTCGGTCCAAACAACATCGATCCATATCCAGAACTCGGCATCGGTGATGCGCTTCGAGTTCCAGACGCTTCGCTCGGGATCGCAGTGCTTCGGCTGTCCTGAGCAGACGTCCCGTATGACATGAGATAACTCATTGACGGAATCGAGGCTGGACGTGGCGGCAAGTATTGGGGCCGCTTTAACTCGGGCTCTCCAAGCGACGAACTCGCAGGACTGCGAGTCACTCGGACTCCCGCCTTCTTCAGCTGCTCGACACACTCGCTTCTAAGTAGTCCAGCTTCATAACTCGACATCAATGAATCATCTTCTGTGTCTTCTGGCTCCATGTCTTCTGCAGTGTCAGTCAAAGCCCGTACATCCAGAGGTGACAGCATTCGCGACGGCACACCCGAGGTGACTTCGCGCCATTCCAGGAGCTCCATCGTTAGCAGATGCTGAAGGTCTTCAGCTACCGCTAGGACTAAACTCCGGTCCACTTGAGACGCATGAGCTCGAAACCACACCGGAATCAGGGTGCGAAACCTGAATCCGACGTCAAAGAACATTGTCTGGAGCACCGCCACGCACTCCCTCGGGGACAAGTCCTTCAGGTACACCGCAACCGAAGTGAAGTCGACGACAGCATTCGGAGCCAGTCTCACGAGACTCCATTCGGAAATCCACGCTTCCGACCGGCTAGCCATCGACATTCGGGTTGCGATGTACTCGGACGTCCTCACCACTGCCCCATACCAAGACTTGAAGTCTGGATCCGGGTGCGGCCACGTGTACTCAATCGTCGGAGATATCACGAATTCCAGAGTGACTTGCTCCCAACGACGAACTTGGTCGGCCACGTACGTCTTCCCCTGGTCCACGCTGAAAGGCGCTTCGCGTTCCACTGGATCTTCATTCACAGTCAAGTCGATCTCCATTCGGGATCTACTTGGCGACTGGACTTCGGGTGTACTTGTGAAGCTTGGCTTCAACCCTTGCAGGTCAGACGGTAGCGACGTCTCCGGTTTCAGGTGCGAGGTCTCTTGCGAGTCCTCAAGCACCACTTCTTCCTTGACCGTCGACAATGGGCCTTCCAACTTGATCGTGGGCGTCTCATCCGGAATCATCTTCTCTTCAGCGTCGTCATCCACGCTGATCACAGCTTCATCCGGCCGGGGCTTCACCAAGACCTCCTCAGCCGGGCACTCAACCACGGCGGCGCCTCCCACAGACGCCTGAACGGGTGCATCCGGGACGGACACACCCACAACCTCCACGCTCGAATCCGAGCTGGAGTCTCCGCCAGAGCCAACCGGTGCGCTCTCCTTCTGGCCATCTTCGGTGACTTCATCCAAGGAAACATGGTGCGCCCCCTGAATTTTGTCCTCCGAATCCGCCTGCTCTTGAGCGTCCATCGGCTCCGCTGCCTTCATCTCCTCGCGAGCTGCTCGACGCTTCGCAGCGTTCCGAGCGCGAGCTTCCTTCTCGACAATGTCGAGAGGCTTCTGCGCCTCGGGTTGCATCCCACGAGTTCGACGCGACTGGCTTGGCGCTCCTCCGCGCCCTCGACCGCGTCCACCGTCCTCGCGTGTGCTCTCAACTTCACTCATAACACCAAGATTAGTAAGGTTAGTAGCTCTCAGCACCCTCTAGATCTAACTTAATACGAAATGTCGGTGAAATTCACGGCAACCAAATCCGGGCACGCGCACCAGTTGTGGCGAAGTGGGTGAACACTTTACCGCCCAAAGTATAACGCGCCCCAAAAGTAGGGGTGGTCCTTCCAGAAGAACCGACGTTTCGGGTAGTACACGTCCTGGATCAAGTACTAGACTCGATCCAGGTTGGCGTGTGACCTTGCGCAATCCCTACAGGTGTCGATTAATTCGGCGGACCGGGTTTCACCGGGTATTTGTATTCCTAAGATAGACACACAGAAAATGTAAGAACTTCCAGGTTATACGTATCCTGGGGGTCCTGAATGTGGGTTGAGAGATCACGAGTAAAGACCTTCTTCCCAAAAGATAACTTAAAATAATACAGAGTTTGAATATACAATATGCAGCCTGTCAGTTAGTTAGCACGCCCGAATATAGGTAAATTTCGGGATGTCCTACGCGAACCACCCTCGAAAACCTCGAGGGAATCAATAGAGTGTCTTTCCTAAACACACAGTAATCAGCAGTCAAATCCTAGGGGTGATCACTACCAAACCTCCTAAGAGCGCAGGGAAATGAATATGAAATGGAAGGGGCACTCAGAGTGTCCACTAGCAACTTAGCAAATAAAATAACTGGATCACTCCGAGTGTTCAAGCCCACTGGTTCCCAAGTTAATTCGACTTGAACGTGTTGAGAGTTATTACGCGGTTGCGCAGCCTTGGTCGTCCTCACGCTGGGGCCCTCCTAATTCGAGCGGTTCTCCAGGTAGTCCTTCCTCGACGAGATATGCTGGAAAGTACGGCAACCTCCCTCGGTTACCTGTGCGATGAAGATACTTAGGCTTCCCACTATGAAGCTAACTCGATGACACTTGTGCTTCAAAACACAAATCAAAATCTGTTTAAAATTATCTTCTACCTTTGTGACCATGTGCCTCTCAATTTTCTAGGCACACCCGCAGCTGCCCAGTCGGGACAACCCGTGCACGGATTCGGACAAGAGATCATGGTTTTCAAGATGGGTATTGAGTGGGACTGCTGGGCGAATTGATGGTTTGGCCTTTGGAATGCAGATGTTCGGTTACGGAGAGGCTCACAGGTTGGAAGCGTACGCCCTGAATGGGTACCACATTCACGATGCAATTACGACGCTCAGTCCGACCGCCGACACCTTGACAACAGGTATCCACGAGAAGGAAGGAAGTGCCCTCGGAGAACGTATCCCGAGGAGCAGCCTACCTTGACGGAACCGAACATCACCCAAAACACCCTGAAACGCCAAGGTTTCCACTATTACGACCCTACCTACACATGTAAACACCAAGACTGTCTCCCTCATCCTGAAAGTTCGATCGCCTACCAGATATGAAGACTCCATCCGAAGTTATGCCGTATACCGCGAATGTACATCCCGAATAACAATACATCCTGAATGGCCAAGTGACTGTCGAAGAACAAGACCGAAGCTCAAGTTGCTGAAGATAAGTTCAGTCCGGAAGTCAGTTTACTGACATTCAAGCGGAGTCAAAACAGTGCGACCCAAGAGTATGAATACACCGTGCAAGAACAAGACCAGTGCTGCCGATCTCAGAAGAGCCGAGACATCGCTGATGAGTGTATGCAGATCCAAGTTCGACGTGACATTCCAAGTATAATGAGAACAAGTCTACCCGAGTGTGACCTCACGAAGTAAAGAAGACCGCCAGAGAAGTACCAAGACTACCAAGATTGAAGAAGAATTTAGAATGCCAAAGGTAGAAGATAATTTTAAACAGAGTTTGATTTGTATCGTGGAACACAAGTGTCTTCGAGTTCGATTTGCGTTGTGAAGTACAAGCGTCCCTCGGAACACGGGCGACCAAGGGAGGTCACCGTGTTACCCTATACATCTCGTCGAGGAAGGACTACCTGGAGAACCGCTCGAATTAGGAGGGCCCCAGAATGAGGACGACCAAGGCTGCGCAACCGCGTAATAACTCTCAACACGTTCAAGTCGAATTAACTTGGGAACCAGTGGGCTTGAACACTCGGAGTGATCCAGTTATTTTATTTGCTAAGTTGCTAGTGGACACTCTGAGTGCCCCTTCCATTTCATATTCATTTCCCTGCGCTCTTAGGAAGTTTGGTAGTGATCACCCCTAGGATTTGACTGCTGATTACTGTGTGTTTAGGAAAGACACTCTATTGATTCCCTCGAGGTTTTCGAGGGTGGTTCGCGTAGGACATCCCGAAATTTACCTATATTCGGGCGTGCTAACTAACTGACAGGCTGCATATTGTATATTCAAACTCTGTATTATTTTAAGTTATCTTTTGGGAAGAAGGTCTTTACTCGTGATCTCTCAACCCACATTCAGGACCCCCAGGATACGTATAACCTGGAAGTTCTTACATTTTCTGTGTGTCTATCTTAGGAATACAAATACCCGGTGAAACCCGGTCCGCCGAATTAATCGACACCTGTAGGGATTGCGCAAGGTCACACGCCAACCTGGATCGAGTCTAGTACTTGATCCAGGACGTGTACTACCCGAAACGTCGGTTCTTCTGGAAGGACCACCCCTACTTTTGGGGCGCGTTATACTTTGGGCGGTAAAGTGTTCACCCACTTCGCCACAACTGGTGCGCGTGCCCGGATTTGGTTGCCGTGAATTTCACCGACATTTCGTATTAAGTTAGATCTAGAGGGTGCTGAGAGCTACTAACCTTACTAATCTTGGTGTTATGAGTGAAGTTGAGAGCACACGCGAGGACGGTGGACGCGGTCGAGGGCGCGGAGGAGCGCCAAGCCAGTCGCGTCGAACTCGTGGGATGCAACCCGAGGCGCAGAAGCCTCTCGACATTGTCGAGAAGGAAGCTCGCGCTCGGAACGCTGCGAAGCGTCGAGCAGCTCGCGAGGAGATGAAGGCAGCGGAGCCGATGGACGCTCAAGAGCAGGCGGATTCGGAGGACAAAATTCAGGGGGCGCACCATGTTTCCTTGGATGAAGTCACCGAAGATGGCCAGAAGGAGAGCGCACCGGTTGGCTCTGGCGGAGACTCCAGCTCGGATTCGAGCGTGGAGGTTGTGGGTGTGTCCGTCCCGGATGCACCCGTTCAGGCGTCTGTGGGAGGCGCCGCCGTGGTTGAGTGCCCGGCTGAGGAGGTCTTGGTGAAGCCCCGGCCGGATGAAGCTGTGATCAGCGTGGATGACGACGCTGAAGAGAAGATGATTCCGGATGAGACGCCCACGATCAAGTTGGAAGGCCCATTGTCGACGGTCAAGGAAGAAGTGGTGCTTGAGGACTCGCAAGAGACCTCGCACCTGAAACCGGAGACGTCGCTACCGTCTGACCTGCAAGGGTTGAAGCCAAGCTTCACAAGTACACCCGAAGTCCAGTCGCCAAGTAGATCCCGAATGGAGATCGACTTGACTGTGAATGAAGATCCAGTGGAACGCGAAGCGCCTTTCAGCGTGGACCAGGGGAAGACGTACGTGGCCGACCAAGTTCGTCGTTGGGAGCAAGTCACTCTGGAATTCGTGATATCTCCGACGATTGAGTACACGTGGCCGCACCCGGATCCAGACTTCAAGTCTTGGTATGGGGCAGTGGTGAGGACGTCCGAGTACATCGCAACCCGAATGTCGATGGCTAGCCGGTCGGAAGCGTGGATTTCCGAATGGAGTCTCGTGAGACTGGCTCCGAATGCTGTCGTCGACTTCACTTCGGTTGCGGTGTACCTGAAGGACTTGTCCCCGAGGGAGTGCGTGGCGGTGCTCCAGACAATGTTCTTTGACGTCGGATTCAGGTTTCGCACCCTGATTCCGGTGTGGTTTCGAGCTCATGCGTCTCAAGTGGACCGGAGTTTAGTCCTAGCGGTAGCTGAAGACCTTCAGCATCTGCTAACGATGGAGCTCCTGGAATGGCGCGAAGTCACCTCGGGTGTGCCGTCGCGAATGCTGTCACCTCTGGATGTACGGGCTTTGACTGACACTGCAGAAGACATGGAGCCAGAAGACACAGAAGATGATTCATTGATGTCGAGTTATGAAGCTGGACTACTTAGAAGCGAGTGTGTCGAGCAGCTGAAGAAGGCGGGAGTCCGAGTGACTCGCAGTCCTGCGAGTTCGTCGCTTGGAGAGCCCGAGTTAAAGCGGCCCCAATACTTGCCGCCACGTCCAGCCTCGATTCCGTCAATGAGTTATCTCATGTCATACGGGACGTCTGCTCAGGACAGCCGAAGCACTGCGATCCCGAGCGAAGCGTCTGGAACTCGAAGCGCATCACCGATGCCGAGTTCTGGATATGGATCGATGTTGTTTGGACCGACCGCCTCTGGATCCGAAGAGTCCAATCTCAGCGGACCCGTTGAGTCGCAGTCGTCCGGGAAGATGTCGTCTTCGTCATCGCTCTGGTCTATGGGAGGAGCAGCGTCGGCTCACATGCCGTACTCTTTCGTTGCCCCACCCGGAATGGTTTTCGCTACCCAAGGCAGCACTGCAGGAATGTGAGTGTCCAAGTAACGGAGGCCGTCCTCCCGAGATCACCAGCGGTAGTGGGCCATGACGATGTCGTCATGTCGGAGTTGGGTCGCACTAGTGTTCGGAGTGATCACCGGTCGAGGACATCCAGAGGTCACACACGCTCCCGGAAACCGAGTCCCAGTGAGTCGTCAAGCGATTCAGACTCAAGCGCAGAGGAACGGAAGCGACGGAGTTCCAAGCGATCCACCCGATCATCGAAGCGCTCGTCAAAGTCGAGGAGGTCACCAAGCCGGTCGATCAAGTCGGAACGGACGAGTCGATCTCGCATGTCTGGGGCTTCCCGGGTCGCGTTGAACACGATGCGCACGACGCAAGACTTGCTGTCCCGAATGGAGTCTAATCAGGCTCACCTAAGGCAACAGGTCCAGCAAGCCTTCCATGCGATCCAGGCGCTAGCTGTGCGCGGAAGTCCACCGGAAGGACGGAGTTCGCAGAGTGTTCCCGATCGTCCAAGCCGAAGCGACCTGCCACCGAGGCCGCCCGCTCCTGCTCCAGCTGCCCGGACACCTGCGTCACCACGAACAGTTGATGCAGCTCGTGCTGAAGGCGCACATACTGCGCTGGAGTCCGCGCGAATCGAGTTCGAAGAGCGCTGGCAGCAACGCGAAGCAAAGGCCGAAGAGGAGAAGGTTGCTTGGGTGGCCGACGTGCAGAAGACCCTGAGTGCACAATTGGAAGCCTTCCAGCAGAAGATTCACTCTCTGGAGGAGGCGCGCAACAGGGATCAGGAGACCATCCGAGATCTGCAGAACGTGCAAGGAATGCGCTCGCGCAACACTCCCGCAACACATCCTCAAGCTCAAGACATTCGTGCAACTTACAGATCTGATCCAGCAACTCAAGTCAAGTCTGAACCCACGCGTGCGACTATGTACCCACTCCCGGGTAACGCAATCAAGGGACACACAGGTGAAAGACGGGACATCAAGTTCGACAGCGACCTTCCAGCAGAACAGCTCCAGTTGACTCTTCAGAGTCTGACTGGAACAAATTATGCAAAGGAAGACGAAGCAGTCAAGTCTGAGCAGACGCCCGGGGTAAAGTCGTCGAGTGTATCCAGACCGAAGTTTCAGGTGCGAGAGACTATGCCCGTTGCACCAGAGAAGACGGACGCGAAGAAGCCCGCCAAGAAGGACTCGAACAGGAAGCATTCGCGTCAAGATGGAGATCCTTCAGGGGCTAGTTCTGGCGGAGAGTCAAGCGACGAAGGCTACAGCTCAAGCGACTTTAGTTCGTCGGACGAGGTGCCCGCCTACACGACAACTGATGCGATGACTCAAGGAGGCTCGGTAGTGACGCTGAGGACGTTTACAAATACGCTCGAGGACTTCGATGAGAAGCTGGCGTTGTCTGCGCGCCGTCGCTGGTGGGAGCGATTCCTAAACGTGACCGTGCAAGGAGGTTGGACGGATCAGATGAAGGTCTACGAGCTCAAGACGAAGATGTCGCCCGCAGTCCGAAATTGGTACGGACAGCTCTCGAAGCATGTGCGCTCAGAATGGAGTCGACTGTCCAAGGAGTTCAAGCGTGAGTACTGCAAGTCAAGGGTGTCGGAGTCCGAGAAGTACTACACGATGAAGCAGTTCAAGGACGAGACCGCACTGGCATTCCTGTATCGCCTGAACTTGGCGGCTGAACGTGCGGACGTGCGTTTTCGGAAGTCTGAGCGTCGACGTGAGCAACACATCAAGCGATTCATCAAGAACCTCACGCTCAAGACGACCCTGCAGAGTCAGCGTTTCAGGAAGGTTTCTGACTTGGAGTATGTTCTGAATCAGCACGAGGAAGTGAACCCGAGTGGAGTGCATTCTGGTCGAGGGGCACAGCCTCGGGATTTCAGAGCAGACAACGTTGCTCGGAATGGGCCAAGGATGAATCGCCCGAATCGGGCCTACGTAGCCCAGGATGACGAAGCTCAAGGCTCCGATACTCAAGTGACGTTTGAAGACGACGAAAGGGCAGACTTAGCTGCGCTGAGTACGTGCGTTCAGGACGCCCTGCGAGATGGCAACCCGGATGCCAATGTTAACCCGGGAAAACCTCATTCACGAGGTCTATCGAGTGATGAATAGTGTGGGGTGGAAGTCCAGGGACCCAGTAGCTGGACCAAGAGTACCACCACCAATGCAGCCTCAGCAGCCAAATTTTCGGCCGAACAACCCTGACCGCATGTAGTTTTGCGAAAAATGCAAGAAGTGGGGACATCGACCGGAGAATTGCTGGGCTGTCATGGTTTGTGACCGTTGTCATAGGCATGGACATCCAACGCAAAGGTGTGAGACGAAAGCATGCCTGGAATGTGACCAGATTCACGATGGAAGATGCGAAGATTGGAGAGCTTTCCAAGCGATCAAGAAATTGCTGCAGCAAGGAGGCCTAGCTGACCTTCCAAGCCACATTCGGGAGGACATCCTGAATGGCAAGGGTGATTCTGAGGGAGCACAGTTAAAGTACTAAGCCCGCCGAATGGGGATTCGGTACGCGTCGGGCTGAGAAGACCCTCAGAATTGTGTGTGTTAGCTTGTGTTGGCCCCGAATTGCGGAGCCAGAACCAAGATAATCTACAATGTATGACCTCCCTGATTGGCCATGAACCTGTGCCTTTGGAGTGTACTCGCACTTGGTATTCGAGGCCTCCACTCCCGGCCGAACCTGAAGGACCAGCTCAATTCAAGCTGAATTTCGGGGAGCGGTACGGATGGTGGGCACATCATGACGAGAAGGAGGACAAACCGCAGGTTGCTACGGTTCACGGTGCGGTGAACGATTTCAGGACGCAAATACTGTTGGATACCGGAGCGACTGTGAGTATGATCAGTTTGGATCTTGCGCGTAGACTCAAGCTCAAGTTAAACTCGCAGAAGCGAATCAAGGTGTCCGGCCTAGGAGGCATCCCGACTTACATCACTGCAAGTACGCAGATCAAGATCACTTTGGGAAGACGTGTCGTCTACATCCTGGATGTTTGGGTAACCAACATCGGAGAAGGAGTCGATGTGCTTTTGGGAATGGATTTCATGTACAGCGCTGGAGTACGGTTATGCATCCGTGAAGGAACGGTGGCACTCCCCGATGAGGAGTCCGTTTTGATGTATGGCTACATGATTCGGAAAACACCGTGAGCGGAACATCCCGATCACCCCGCTACAGGATGTGCATCTACGCCCTGGGGAACACGTGAATGTGAAGATCCGGTATGGTGAATGCCAGCCACTCCGAGATGTCGTGTGGGCTAGCAGGGGTGACCAGTGGGTGACTCAAGTTCTGTATGGCGCTAAGTCGTGGGCAGTAGCCGTGAAAGTGGTGACCATTTCCGATAAGGATCTCTGGGTAGATTCGTCTACACCCGTTGCTCGAATAGTGAAGTGTGGTTGCTTTCCAAGAGCAGGGCGTTTTGTGCGACCTGGAGTCCGAAGGTATCAGGAATGGCAACACCTCATTTACGAGAGCACTCTGTCCACGCAAGCTAGGATGCGGAATGAACGTTATGAGCAGGCCCTTCGGGACACTGCTCCGCCTTCGGTCCCGAAGCGTCCCTATCAGTGGCCTGCGAATATGTTGATGAGACCTCAGGCCAAGAACGATGAGGTTCGACTAATTCGACTGCATAAACGGCCAATGACCGTAATTTCGGAATGTGCGGATGGAAGTGAACCCGAGTGTCCCTCGCAAAAGGGTGAGAAATTGGTGCTACCTACAATGGATCATTCGAGTACTCTTTTGGAGCGCCTAGAAAAAGATTACATCCAGTGCATGCGAGTGAACGCTGAAGAGCTCGAACAGGAGCCCGCAGTTTATATCCACGAAGGAAGTGATATGATGTCACAGTTGAAGGATCAGTCGGCGATGCTACCCGAGTTACAAGATCTCAGTCCAAGGTGCGATATTTCAAAGGCTGGTGTTGGTGAACCTGGAGTAACTACTGATGTTCAGGAGCGTCAACTCAAAGAGATCTTGAAATGTCATCGCAGTATCTTCCTAGGGGATGGTAACGCGGCTCCTGCTCCAGCTCGTGGTGTGGTTTGCGACTTGGATGTCGGGGATGCGAAGCCCGTCACTCAGCGTCCTAGACCGGTTGCACCCTAAGTTGCCATCAAGGTGTACGAGCTACTCAAGAAGCTTTTGGAAACCAAGTTGATTAAACATTCGGAGTCCCCTTGGGCTTCTCCGATCGTGATCGTCCTGAAGAAGAACGGGGTTGACATTCGAATGTGTATTAACTATCGAGTGGTGAACAGTTTTATTAGGCTTTCTAACTACCCCCTCCCGCTGATCGACGACCTGTTGACCGGGTTTGAGGGCGCGATGTGGTTTATGAGCCTGGATATGGCAAGTGGTTTTTGGGTAGTCCGAATGACTGAACGGGCTAAGCTGATTTCTGCGTTTGTGTGTCCATTCGGACATTTTCAGTGGGTCCAAATGCCTTTCGGGTTGAAGAACGCTCCGTTGGTCTATCAACACATGATCAACAATTGCTTGTGGGGATTCGTGAGATTGCCACCCGAAGAAGAGGTGCTTGTGGATCAAGATGTTCTCGATTACTTGAAGTTGGAACCGCAAAGGCCAGAAATGTCCGAGGTGGATCGCCATCAGACGGCATTGACGGAACAAATGACAGTTTTCAGGCGCAATATTCCCGCGCCATCCCAGATGGGTCCTGTCTTGGGGCGTAGCTCTTATATTGACGGTATAGCCCATGGTGGCATGACTTGGGATGAGCTGTGTGAGGACCTGGATGCTTTACTCTATCGTTTGCGATACTGGAATATTTCGGTTAGCTTACCCAAGAGTGAATCCGGAAAATACCCTACCTGCCACATGAAATTGTACTATACCCTACCTGCCACATGAAATTGGGGCAGAAGGTATTCGCGCTATACCGAAGATCGTGAAAGGTATCCAAGAACTCCCGTTTCCGTCAACCCTGAAATGTGTACAGTCATTCATAGGCAGCCTCAACTACTACCATAAGTTCATTGAAGACTTCCCTGTGGTGGCTGCAGTTCTCTATGAATTATCCGATGAACAAGTACGAGCTGGGAGAGACTTGTCTCGGGCCAAGGAGGCGTTTGACATCCTGAAACAGAAGATTGTGTCTACACCACAGCTCAGGCATCCTGATCGGACCAAGTCTTTTGTCATCATTCCTCATGCCAATCAGTGGGCAGCCTGTGCTGTTCTAGGGCAAGAACATGATGGTGTCATCCAACGAGTTCGGTTCACGGGGCGTGTCCTGAACGACGCGGAACTCCGGTACTACATTGCTGAGAAAGAAGTATTAGCTGTAATTCGAGTTCTTCATGTGTTCAAGACCCTGACCGAGAGATGTCATCTCGTGGTCTACACCAGACACTCGGTGCTGAAGTGGGTGATCAAGTCTAAGACCGCCGATGGACACTTGGTTCCCTGGGGCGTTCCCTTGTCGCAATACGATCTAGAGATCTGAAATGTCCAGCGGGATGAAGATGGACTTGCTGCCATCCTGAGTGCAGGCATCACACCGAGAGAGCACCTGGGCAAGATTGCGGAATCGCTCATTCCGGCCAAGGGGCGTGTCAAGGCACCCCCCGTGATTAATATCGAGATGCTCGAGGCAGATTACTCCAGAGTGGTCCTGAGTTTCGATGGAGCTGCGAAGACGTCGACGAGGATTGGCAGCTGTGGCAACTTCCAGAATGGAAGGTTCTGGACGCTCGAGGCTACATTCTGGATGGCGTTACTGTGAATGACGCAGAATATTTCGGATTGCTACGCGGCTTAGCTATGGCTCGAGACCGAGGAATCCAGGACCTAGTGGTCGTGAGAGACTCGAGAATCGTCATACAACAAGTCCAAGGTTTGATCAATTGCAATCAGCCCAACCTTCAAAGGAGATTAGCTGAATGTGAGGTGTTGAAGAAGAGGTTCAACAGTGTGCGCCTGGTTCGCGTTAAAAGAGAATTTAACCAGGCTGCTGACTACCGGACCTCCAAAACACTGACGTTGGGCAAATCCTGGGTAGTTAAGGAAGACGCAGAAAGAGAACACCTGAAAGTTGTGTCGGGAATTCAAGAGCGGCTTATGAAGACGTCTGACGAAGAAACAAAGGCGAATTCGGAAATGCCAAGGAACAGTCCGAATGTCGTAACCATGAGAGTCTCAGGAGACGGGGCTCTTCACGGTCCTGAGTGTGAGCCTGTACCCTCAGCTGCTCGAGTACTGGTAGCGTTTACCCGATCCAGAACTCGCACGAGAGAGGTAGAGTCCGTTCCACCCATGGGACCCCTTGAGTACCAAGCTGAACGATGGAGACGGATCAAGGTGCACCAGGAAGGAGACCAGTATCTCTCAGATATCATCGCCTTCCTGAAAGACGACCTGGAACGTTTCTCACCGAAACGCCTCAAGAAGATTGCGAAGGTGGTTGATTTGTTCGCTTTGGATGTTCGAAGAGTGCTGTATCGACTTGCGAGGTCTACCCGGGGCCGACCGCGTGATGTTGGAGATGAGCTCAGATTGGTGGTCCCGGAATCAATCCGAGAAGACATGCTCCACTATGCGCATGAAGATTTTCAAGGAGGACATCAGGGGATCACCCGTACTCATGAAAGACTGCGCTCGGAGTTCTACTGGCCCGGGATGTATGCTGACGTGGAACGATTCGTGAAGGAATGTGTGGATTGTGCTAGCGGTAAGGGGTCTCCCCCGAACACCGGTCCCTCGCCAGGTAACATTGAGCCCACACGACCATTCGAGGCCGTCTCTATGGATTTCGTGACTATTTACCAGAGTCAGTCCAAGGGAATACGCTTCTGTTGCTATTACAAGACATGTTCTCCGGATATGTGATGTGCAAACCAATGGCGTCGACAACCGCTCAAGATATCGCTGAAGCATATGAAGAATCCGTCAAAGCGAGATACTTCGAGCGCTCCTGAAACATCTTGTCCCAGGGCTTTGTCTCCCAGAACACCATGAAGTCAGCAGAGTCGATTCTGTTCAGCCTCTGTGGGCTTGGAAAGATTTGGGGCGTAGTCCCATATGATTGCTCCAAAGCGTTCGTAGTCCCAGGGGCGAACTTCACTAAGATGCCGTATTGTCTCCACGAATTCACTCCAAGGCGAGGAGTCTCGATCAGTCGACGTTGCATTGGGAGAAGATCCTTGTAGTCCTTTCGAACGAGATGTGACTGCTTACGCTCTTGAGCCGGACGTGATTTTCGAGAAGAGGAGGCTGAAGTGACCTTAGAAGACGATTCTTCATCGTCCTTGAGTTCAGCAACCGGATCTGGCTCTGAAGCAGACGTGTCTACACTCGAGCGACGCTTGGCCACCCTTGGAGGTGTTGCCCGGCGTGGCGAAACAGGATTTACTTTCTTTGGAGTGAAGGGCGCGTCACGAGAGTCATCTTCATTGTCCTTCCCGTTGCTTTCGAAGAGAGCTTTGTGGATCTCTTGGTCGTCCAGGATGTCACCTAGGAGCCCGTGGACAATCTAAAACAGATTCCCGGACTCATTGACCTCTACTGGAAGTCCAAGAAAGAAAGGAGGCCTTCTTTTGAATATGCGCTTTCTCGAATGGAGGTCATGTGATGTAGTTGCCGTCGCAGGCGCGGTTGCCAGCAACAGCAACCACGTCAACGACATAAAATACATATGCAACACTGTATATATTTGGCCTATCCATAAATTTATTGGTCCAAAATCATAAAGATGTGCCAGTATCCAGATGAAAACTGGATTCTAGATTAACTTCAAGATCTGCAAGACGACGACGTGGCCAAGGAAAACAAGTTTAGTGGCAGGATAGTTGTGACGGGGTCACACGCACCTTGCTTGAGGAAGCGTGCTATCAGGAGTATACAAACTCCTAGTGAACGGCGGTTCTCTAGTCCCTGATCTGAGGAGCCTTAATAGCGAGTTTAGCGTAAGTTTTAGACTGATTTATATTTATAGTGAATTAGGTCATTTGGCCTATAATATAAATTACTAATTAACTGTAATTTGTTTCATATATCCATATAAAAGTAGGTCAAATACTATTGGTTGGCCCTCAGCCACCAGCCCTACGTGGCAGTGGTGTGGTCCATACCACCCACGATTGAGTATTCACAGAACGAATACTCCCAGAAGTATGTCTACTTCTAGAGGTGGTACCCTTTCTGGGGTACTCCACATGTAACCCCGTTACAATAGTTAACATTTGGGATTTAGAAATAGATAGGGAACTTGATATTAGTGTTGAAGCTGTTGGTAATTCAACGAGCTCCAGCAAGTAGGCTTGCGAACCGATAAGGCCTCATTCAATCTCACTTTTCAATTTCCTCTTCAAGCATTAAGCGCCTCGCTAGGCACTGTCCTCCGCCTCCACTCAGCGCCCGTTTGCGCCGCAGCCTCGCCCTCCGCGCCTCCTCACGCTACGTGACACGAAGATGCGGAGATCTCATGGACGATCTCGCAAAGGAGATTGTTATATTTAGCAGCAATCTTGTTCTGTCGTACAGCAAATCTTTCGTCTTCTTAGGGGCTGTATGAGTTTGTCAGGGCTGAAGATCAGTGAGACAAATGAAACTTGTTGAGTTGATTGCGAATTCCAGAGTAATTCGTTAAGTTTATATATCGCCAAACGTACTGCTTGGCCACAGGAACCCCCAGGCATCAACCCCCCTTTCACTACAAAGAAACCCACCAGTCACTCCTACCAGAAGTGACAGGCCTTAATACGAGCGAGCGTTTCCTGTAGGCAGAGCCGAAATCTCATAATACTAAACAGCATGCCCCCAATAGTTGCCAACAATCGTCGATTATATTTTGTTATATTTTCTTGAAATTGAGGGTTGAGTTGCTCGGCACGTAGAGGTGTGGGTTCGTCCATACATTTATAGCTTTTGAGATGTGTTTATATGTGTGTGAACCCAGATTTCTGCTTTTCTGTATTAGCAATCATGATTCCTGGCTGACGAAAGTCTTTCGGGATTCACGAAGTCGCACTCATATCCTGAAGTTACCAAATTACATCGCGTCAGGAATGTTATTATGCATTGGTCGCTGGGCAATATTCACAGCTATGAGTCATAACGAAGTGGTGTACAAACTGGATTCTGCCTCTTGTTTCATTGTTTAACCTAGGATAAACGACCTTTTGCCTCTACAAAACTGAGAATAATAGCCTTCATAGCTAGCTAGCGTAACCTACGCATAGCCCTAGTTATGATGCCCAACCACTTGAACGGCTAGATACTAAGCGGTGAGATAATACAACACTTTTTAATACTTTATGTAGTAAGTTAGATTGGATACACTATTGAAAACTGACCTGGGAGCCAAAGAGAACTGTAACAGAGGAAGCTTACCTTTGTGATGAAAAATTAAAAGTGATTTATTATTTGCTTCAGCATGGATGACTTTTACTTTGCTGCTCTCTTACAGCCACACATTTAAAAGTAATCTTCTTCTACCTCATTCTTTAACTCTTTTAGCCCGAGATTCTGTATTCTACAGAATACGTAATATGGCAGTTGAAAGTAAGTTGCAAGCTTACACACACGAATGACGACATATATTCTCCGCATATGAAAGTTTGTATATGTGGGAGTGGGGCAGTTTATCATCCTGGATCGGAGAGGGGGAGATAGACGGGCATTAATCATCCGGTATAGACAAGACAGTATAAAGTGACTGGAGGTTTCAGAATTCTGTTTGCATCTCATCACCACCACCCTCCACCACACACCGATGACACTCATTTCGTGACTTCGCCCAGTGATGACGGAGTGGATTGATTCGAAGGAGTTCAAGCGTCTGTGGCGCGCGCTGGTCAAGACCGGGTGGAAAGCAAGACTGCCTTACGGTCTGGACACGGAGCACACCTACGTAAAGCCAGGAGTGAAGGGTCGGCTTCAGAAGGACAAGGCTGGAGTGGATTACTTCGTTGGTGTGTATTCCCAGATGTGCAATTGATTTTGGGTGTGCTAACGATGAATGTACCAGGTTCATAAGCGCTATGGGCCTTTGCTAAGCGGGAAGGATTGATACAGCCACTACTCTCGCATCCTCCTCGAAAACAAACCAACCTCGGACGACCGCCAATGGGAAAGCAGGCTGCATTCGAAGCTACGCAGAAACAAATGCCCGCGCCATCCCAGTCAACTGGCGCTGTGGATGGCACAGCAGCGGTGAATACAGAACAAGCTGGAGGCGTCAATGTGACTGTGCCGGCGGATACAGAACAAGTTGGAGGGGACACTACTGTGGCGGCGGATACAGAACAAGCTGGTGGCATGGAGGATGGTGCGGCGGCAAATGCAGAGCAATATACTGCAGGGCTTCCAAATGGGGAGATTGCTCTTGAGGCTTTCGATTCTCCTCACTTCATTGACGCTATGAGGGCAGAGAGGTTGTTTGGACCTGTCGCTGCGGACGATGTAAACATCAGTGAACATCCGTTAGCTCCTGAAGAAGAAGTCGAGTCTATCAGCGATCCTGTCGATGCCCCTGCCAATTTATCGGATTATTATGAAAGCGAAGTGGAATCGGATTACGAGTTTGAAGACGAGAGTAGTGGATTCGCTCAAGATGACACGGTAATGCGCGCAATGGCTGCTACTGGTTGGGAAGTGTACGATCAACACCACAGTGGTAAGTCTGTTGTGTAGACACTTTTTCAACCTCTCTCTATTCTGTAGCAGGTGGATATTCTAACGTGTGACTGTTATGATTCTGGACAATCCTGAATACAGAAGACCTGCAGCTTGAGGGAGCGGGCGACTTATACAGCGGAACGTGGGGGATAACGAGATCAGCGGCAGGTTACGCGAGCTCACCGTTGGGTATGTTCTTCTATTTTATTCCCAAGAAGCTGTGGTATCACATCGCGAAGGAGTCAGAGGCCTACCGCATCGAATGCATTCCTAGTGTTGCAGCTGCCCAACACGCCAAGGATCCCACCAAGAATGTGCAGTCTCTAGAAGTCTTGATTGAGAAGCTGACGAAGACGAGGTCGATCAAGGCTCGCGAAGTACTACACGTTGTGGGTCTGCTAATTGCGCGGTCGTTGTGCAGTCAACATGGATGGGCTTGACCAGCACTGGCGCACTGAAGAAGACGGAGCGATACCTCGGGGGACGTCCGGCAGATACATGACGCGAGATCGGTTCACTACCATCTTGCGATACCTCCATTTTCAGAGCTCTTCTGCGGAAGTACCTACTACTGACAGGGCTTGGAAGGTGAGGCCTATACTGCAGACACTACAAAGAACATTTCGGCGAGGATATCGGCTGGGGGCACGCATCAGCTTTGACGAGGGGACTATCCCCAACCGAAGTAAGTTCAACCCTGTCCGTGTTTACAACAAAGCCAAGCCCCACAAGTACGGGACTAAAGTGTACATGACCTGCTGCGCGGAATCAGGGTACTGCTCCCGGTGAGTATTCTGTATGATATAGAATTGTTACTATGTGTTGCACAGCATAAGCCACTCTGAAAAAAACTTATGCTGTGCTATACAGATTAGCAAGTTCTGTCGGATACAGAATCAACTGACCACTACGTTTGTTGCTCTGTATGTTCCAGCATTGAAGTCTACATGGGAGCGTCGGATGAGGCAAAGCATGCGAAGACCCCTGTAGAGCGGAAAACCGCCAAAGAGAAGAGAAAAGGGGTCGCCCAGAAGGCTGTGATTCGCAACATCACCAAGGCTCTGAACGGGCAGCCAGGGAAACGGCTTATCGTGACAGATAACTTCTACTCATCGTGTGCACTAGCGATCGCGTTGCCGGAGAAAGGATACTACTACGTCGGAACACACCGCAATGATCGACTGGGGTGGCCGAGTGGATTCGCGTTCACACAGAAAAAGCGGTCGGTGTCGATGCCCCGTGGGACGTATAGGATCTCACAGTGCAAGGATCACCCGAACTAGTTGCTGTATCCTGGATGGATTCTAAACCGGTGAACCTTATTGCTACGGGGTGTGCAACCACGCCAACCACGGTCACCAGAAAAGAGAAGGGGTGTGCGGAGTCTCGAGTAGTACCGTGTCCAAAGTTGCTGGCCGATTACCATAGTGGCATGGGGGGCGTAGACCGCCACGACCAGCTGCGACTGCAGAGATATTCTATCCAGCGCTGTGTTGCCTTCAAGAAATATTACCGGCAGCTTTTCTTCGGTTTTGTAGACATGGCGATTGTGAACGGGGTCATCGTCCACAAGATCAAGATGCAGAAGGAGGGGAAACGCGTACCAACCCATGCAGAACACATGCGCCGCCTCCACGTCGAGTTGTTGGCTGTGACTGCTACCAGCTTATCCTGCAACAAGCTAGCAGAAGACTTGGTTTCCGTACCAATTCCCCAGCTGAACACCATCTAGAAAAGCAAGAGAGAAGATACAGGGAGAAGCGACGTCAGCACCTCTGTAAGGTTTGCTCTGCTATGACCCCACCAAAAGTCAAAGGTTTCGAGAGCCGCCTTTTTTGCCTGGCTTGTGAAGAGCTGCACGCGGATACGTCCCTCTCTGCAACTGCATGCGCCGAGAAGAAACCGGCAACAAACTGACATGCGACCAAATTTGGCACGACTCGTGGGCGAACGGGACTGCCATACCTAGCCACCTGAGGAAAAGCATCAGGTTCCGAAGGCGCAAACGCAGCGACGACGAGCAAGAGCTCAAGGTTAGTTAGCTAGTGTTGTGTTAGCTGATAAATCTCCAATGAAATACATACCTCCATTTGCCTGTACTTAGCTAGCAGCTCCGTGCGTTCCCACACCAACATTTCAGCCAGTTCTAAGCTAGTTCTTCTTCACTTCCGTCTAGTCTAGAACTGGCCGAAAAGTTGGTGTGGGAACGCACGGACCTTTGGCGCGCTCCGCAGAGTGCCAGTCGTTCTGGCGCGAAAAATGCTTTGTAATCGGATTTCGGGGGATACTGCCAGTAAGAGTTTCTGTGACAGGCATGGTTCGTTGCACATCTGTTCTAAGCCAATAGCGGTCTAGAGATCTTGCAGACGGTGGTAACATTGTAGCATTTATGACCACAAAAGCAAGATTTATGTCTTAGTTCGCAGTGTCTAAGACACCGACAATGGCGCACGGCTTGCAACGGATTAATTTTGCCGGGTCAGCAACCATACAATAGTCAAGTCAAAAATATATTCTGTTTCATACAGAATATCTTCGGGTTAAAAGGGTTAAGCAAACAAAGCGTAATCATTAATGACCTCGAATAGGTTACAATCTTACCGTAATCATTGTATACCTCATAATGACAGCAAACGGAATAGGGAGGTGTTCCGTTACAGAAACTTTCCAGTTACCTCGAAGATGACAAAACTGTTCAGCTATCAATGAGACATAGGCCAAGCCACCCTCTACCAAGGTAGATACAGGGAATGTACCTCAAGAACCAAAATGGAGTGATAAGGTCGCTAATTGCATGAAGATTTCTTGCAGAACGAACTTAACTGAGTTGTACTGTATCTTGAAAACTATAGTGCCGAGTAGGGGCTATGGATTATGGAAATTCCTCCTTGTAGCGCGTCACTTTAAACAACCGCGTAAGCAAATGAACTCCATAATCAACATCATAATCACCCGATCCGCATAATCTCGAAGTTCGCCGAGCTGTGCTGCTTGGACAAGATATCAAACGTTTATTGGCTACATTTCATACAGAAAATTACGACGTTCATTAGTGGAAACATACTCCGTCACCCACTGCAGTTACAGCGTATTTGTTGCTTTCATTTCACACTGGCACTCCAGTACTCAAGTTCGCGGATGGGTCATCACTACGTCGTATTTCTAGCTACGATTGTTATCCTTGCAAACGTTCATGTTTCTTGCTCATCCGCTGTTTCCTCAATTCTACCAACCTCTTTCGCAGAAGGCCAAGTTAACTTCACGTCCAGTCGGTTTCTCCGGACTGGTAAATCTGTAAGTGAGGAGAGTGAGGAGAGATTCCCTGAAATTCCTACATCGATTTTCGAGAAAACCAAAGGATTCTTACTGCCGATTTCTGACATTTCGATCACTCACTGGCTAGACAACAAAAAGCCTATCGATAAGGTTTTTGTCCGATTGCATCTCGATGCGGCAGGAAAAAACCTATTTGAACACCCGAATTTCATTACTTGGACGAAGTACGCGAACGATTTAAATGCCAAGACTCGCGAATCAGCATATCCCGTAATGTCGAAATTGGAGCAATATTACGGTAGCTACGATCTAGCTCAGATGATCAAGGTGGGAAAGATGAACCCCGCTACGGCGAGTATTGCCAATGATATAGAAATCCAGCAATTCAAACATTGGTCTATGTATGGCGGTCCTGATCACGCCTTTCGTTCGCTACACCTGAGTTTTGCAAGGGAGAAGTTTCTGGAGAAGCCCCTGGCCTCTACTTGGCTAAATTACATGACATTTTTCAACGAGAACACAAGAAGAAAAAAAGAAACGTTCTTACAGACACTGGCAAGATACAACGATGACGCCGGTATCAGCGCAATAGTTGCAGCTGCCAAGAAGACACCAAGTACAGTGGATTTTGGGAGAAAACTGCGGATCGAGCAGGCTGAACGTTGGTTTACTGAAGGAGAAACTCCTTTTTATATTTTCCATCGATTATCGTTTGATGTCGTAGGTGATAACGTTCTCGCTAGTCCCGAGTTCAAGGCTTTCGCCAAGCTCCTGGATCGCTACAACATAAAAAACCCTGACAAGAAAACTACTTTAGTTTCGGTACTAAAATATGTCTACGGTCGGGAAGGGCCTTCGAAGCTGATTCTAAAGGCCTTATTGAGTAAGAACCCGAGTACAGAGAATATAGCGAAACAAGTGGAGATGGAATTGTTCAAGATTTGGCTGACGAAGTATAATCCGGATCAAGCCTTCCGATTCTTAAAACTCCACCGATCACCTGATAAGGTGTTGGATAACCCAGTGTTGAGCACTTGGGTGAGGTACATGAATACGTACAACACAAAGAATCCATCGAAGAAAACGACCATGATTGACACATTCAGGACTCAATATGGGGACGAAACGCTGTCCAAGTTGCTCGTTGAGGCGAAAACCATTCCGAGTTCGAAGAAGCTGGTAACAGATTTGCAAACTTCATTGCTCACGAAGTGGGCGACAGAGAAGAAAACGACAGCCAGTGTCGCCAAGCTGTTGGGAAATTCAGAGGATGGACAGTTGTTGCTGAAAGCTTACGCTGGCAAATTGGCAGATGTGTGAGAGAACCACTCTTCAACCACTCCAGACGCATATCTTACTGACCCGCTCGTTAGATTGCAGTCCAAGGTGATCGTAGTACAGTCATAGTAAAATCCAACATGAACTACTCCTATAGCTTAAGAATTTGTGCTTCATGAGTTCAGGTATACCGGGTCGTCTGCAGACTGGACAACTACGTAAACGATAGATGAATGGTAGAGCTCATTGATCATCAGGTGAGTTTATTTCTAGAAAGCCATCATAATGTCACGTCGTGATCAAGATCTGGAAAGAGATACATAGAAACATTGGTGGTGCTGGTAACATTGATGTCGTTATAAATTCTATTGGTCAGCATTCCTTAGTGTGGTGGGTATCCCCAGTACCTCATTCTTGATCTTTTGGATGTGGATGAGCATGCCCATATATTTGGTATTTTCATTGAAGCGAGATATCATGTTTGTGACTTGGGTACCGGCTGTCGTCGTTCAACTCATGACTGATGGGGACAACATGATAGATATACTAACCAAAGATGCTAGAACTCGAGAAGGAGTGATCGTCGACATAAGTGGTAATCGAAGAGGAATCAAAACCACATATTTTGAGCCTTTGACAACGATCGAGTTTGAGGATTTACCCTTGACTGTATTGAAGGTCTCGACGGACGAGAGCATGACCGGGAGGGATGCTGTTTAGCTGAATGGATAACAGTTCAGGAGTACATGAGAACTAGGGTAATATTAAGTTATTCAATTAATCAAACAACGGCCGTGGTGTCTGTTACGGAACTAATTATCCATAGTGGAAAAAACGAAGAGAGAATTAATATCATTACTTATTATGATGTAGACTAACCTGGACAACCTCTTTTGTCCACTCGTTTTGTTCGTAAATAGGACGGAGCGACACGAGCACCTTGTTTGTGGAAGCATGCTATCAGTAGTTTACAAATTCTTAGTGAATTGTAGTCCACAAGTGGTCTTAGGGGACTTAAAAAATTAACCCTTTCGTTCCCATCATACATTCCTATTAATAGAAATTCATACTGAAATCAAGTCAAAATCGTCAAAAGGTACTTAACCCCTCCAGTACGGAGACCAAAAAGATATTTCATAGGCAGTATTCAGCATAATTAGACTTGACGTTTGTATATAATGGGGTAGGGCAGAGTTTGGGTATAGGCAGGTATGCGACAAAAATGTGCTAAAGGTGCATCTGAACTGCATATTGTCTTGCGGATGAGTAGTTCTGACCTGAATAATGCGGCTTAAAGTGGAGAGGGACAGGACAGCACCCTAAACCTCAGGAACAGAAACGACTTCACTCGTAGTCTCCATTTTCTAAAATTCAGAATTCAATACATCCCATACAAGCAGGTATATACGAAGTAGGTGTGTCATCCCTAAGTGTAACGCAATCAATAGAAAAGACTGACGATCTGGTTGAATACCCATCTAGTGTGAGTAAAATTAGGCCACCGAGGATGCAGTTTTGGATAGGCTACCAAAATAGGATTACGTTATGCTAGATAATAATGGGTGCAAACAGTCAAATGCTGTATATATTCTGCCTAGATGCAGTCCAATATACAGCTTAGCTCCTAGGGATCACGCGACGTCTCTTGTTCGAAACCGGTGTACTGGGCGTTCCAGGTGACGGCGGAGTACCTGGGATTGCATGTATGGGCTTGCGTCTCACCCAAATACTGTTTCCATTTTCAACAGGTATCAATCTTCCGTTCGACCACTCCTTATGCCAAATATCCCAGCAAGTCATCGCCACTTCACGCACTTTGCGACGCGCTCGCACACAGAGGAAGATCGGACCCGTGTTGTTGCAGTCAGCACAGAAGTAAGTAGTTGTTGATGCGCGTTGTGTACCAGTGCGCAAAACAGAGCATACTTTACAAGCACGCTGTCTCCGCTTTGCCTGTGTATCCGCGTTTCTCCATTCATCAACTTGAAGAGCCGTGTGAGCGGTCACTGGGCCCGTTCCAGCCGAAATTGGTTGATACGTGGGTGTTTCCGGTGGTAGCTGGGTGCCAAACGTGTTGTCCTCGTACATGTCGGAAGCTTTGAGGCTACATAGCTGCATGTGCAACTTCTTCATATATTTGACGTGAGTGAGTGGGTGGGAGGTCTTGTTTTTATGGTAGGTATTGTGGACGATGTAGCCATTCACAATCGCCAAGTCGATAAGACCTAGCACAAGCGACTTGTAGTATTTTTTGAAGCGAAGAGCACGCTGCAGCGAGTAACGCTGTAAGCCCAGTTGATCATGGACATCCACGCCTCCCATGAAGGCGTGGTAATCCTTGATGACTCGGGGGCATGCCACCTTCATCTGAGCGCCACCATCCTGCCAAACAACACGATCCATCTCGAGACTATCGCCAGTGCCGAGAAAGTGGACAGGTCGCGAATCCCACCAACTGATAGTAGTCATGTTCGGTACAAGCTTTGACTTTGACATTTTGAATGATCCGCGGTCAATCTCCGGTGGACGAGTTTTCTTCTTCTCGACGATGGCTTTGCAGTATCCCAGGCGGTTCGTCATTATCGTACCGACACAGTAAAACCCCATGAGCAACAACTCAATGGCTAATGCCATAGACGTGTAGAATCGATCAACCACGACCAATCTCTTTCCTTGCTTCTTAGCTTCAGGACCGAAAACTTCCAGTAAATTACGAACAACTGCTGCCGGACCGGATTTCATGTCAATTTTGTGCGCATCACTCGCGTGTTGCTTCTTTCCGCAATAGACCTCAAACCTGTAGATAAGCAAATGGAAGTTAAAATTATAAACTGCATAATGCAAGATAGCAAAAATAACCAGCCAAAAAAACTAACCGGATGCAGTACGCTGTGACTGCACTGCACAACATGAAGAGCTTGGTTCCCCATTTGTGGGGCTTGTCCTTCAAATACACACGCATTTTGTTGAACGATGAGCGGCTTGGTAACACCGCTTCATCAAATGCCAAGTGTGATGGCGAAACGTATCCTCGCACAAAGGTTCGTTGCAACACCTCCACTACTTTTCGAATTTTCCAAGCGCGATCGGTTTGAGCTCTGGGGTCGTCATTAGGATTGAAGTGGAGGTTGCGAGACATCTCCAAAAACCGGTCTCGTGCAAGGACTGAACCGAAACTCAGACGAGATATTGCTCCTTCATCTGTAGTCTTCCAGTGGTTCGTCAACTTTTCACGATTGGGGACAATCACTCTTGCAATCAACAGGCCAATGAATTGACCAAGCTCATGGGGTAATATCGGTTTCATTCCTTCCATTTCATGTTGAATATCCCGCCTCGACTTCCTAGGCAGCTTTTCGTTGAATCGCCTCTTTATTCGATATCGACGATATGCTCCATCTACTCGCAAAGGCAGCATCTGTCGATGATACTCGTCTGAGCATGCAGCAATATGCTGCCAGAGGGCCACGGGCATAAAGTAGAAAAACAGAGCCATAGGTGAGTTCCCTCTCCGCAGCACTTCAGCACTTGGTCCTGAATAATCTTGTCGAAGTCCAGGGTAACTACTTGTGTCATTCACAGGCTCATAGGGTGTCATAAGATAGTCGTAGGTGTTTGGCTCGACGCAACCTTCCCAACCCGTTGCACCCATCTCGCGTAACACATCACTCTTTAGGTTGCCACCCAGAACCTCGTCTTCTCCACCAAATCTGGACAAGAAGTCCTCCGCGAAGAGCACCTCTGCTGAAATCTCCTGTTCCGTCAGATCGGGTTCGTCCACAGCATCGTCGGGAGGGAGAGGACATCCACATCTTCATCCGAACAATATTCCCCAATTTCCACATCGTCCTTCACCGCTTCATCACCAGAATCCATTGACCCAAACTGAGGTGCCAAATCCGCATCTGTCACAGTATTCAAGGCATCGCTGCTGTCCGCAAGCAGCTCACTCCCTAGTGCACCTGCTTCGTCTTCGTCATCATTGTCGTCTTCTAAAAATGCAGCATAATATTCACAATATTAGTCAGCATAATATTCATTGTAATATGCACCATAACACATATCGTCATGCGTAATACGCACCTCAACATGCAGGACATCAGACAGCTTATCACGTTCGTCGTTACTGAGAATGCATGACTCCACGGATTCGTTGTCAGGTATCAGCGTATCGTTCGATGCTGTGTCGTCAAAGGTGGATGCTACATTCGTGTCCTGGACGTGAGGTGATGCCGTGAATAGTAGCCGCGAGGTCGAAGGGGGAGATCGCGGAGGCGTACTCGGTGCTGGACTTGAACTGCAAACCAGTGAGCGACGTGCCGGACGGTTGCCCATTGCAAGACGTGTAGGTATGAGTGGCGAGACAGTAGAATCAGTGACAGCATGACGAGCACTACCTTGAGTTGCTGCAGATTGTGTCTCAGCAGCTTGAGTTGTTGCAGCTTGTGTCTCAGCAGCTTGAGTTGCGGTTTCTGGGTCGGACACTGTAGTAGTAGCTGCTCGAAAACGAGCCTCAGCAGCCTCGATGTCTGGTAGATAATTTTGACGAACAACTTCAGCTGCTGCAGCGAGTTGCTCATCAGCGCGAGCGACACATGAAGTATTACTTACACAATGAAGTCGGGAACTACTGCGCAACACAGCATAGAAACGAATATGACGCACAATACACAGATACATTTTAGCGTAGAGTCAAAATCAATGTAGAGCGTTCAATCGTACCATTTCCGTAGTACTCTAGGACAGTCTCTTCGCCCCGAAAATGATGAACACCTTCTCTACCAGTTGTACTCCCACCAGGTCTTATATAGAAGTAGCGATCATCAAGGCTGCGCCGTGGTGGCGGCTTGCGCGTCCATCCTTGACCCTTGAGCTCTTTCCACACGGACTTGAATGACAGATCACATCCAGTGACTTCGCTATCGCGTAGGATCTTCCCAAATGGTCTCACCATTGGTTTCTCGGTCGGCTTGAGCTCTGACCACGCAAATTCTGGAATGAGGCAGTTTAGGAAACGGCGGGTGAATCAACGGTTGAGAACCACTCGTTAGCTGATTCCTTTTGAAAATGTATACAAATCAGAACGCAGACTCCCAGGGACCTGCCAAAATATATATTTGAAAAATAGACAAATACCAGTCTATGGAAAGCGAAAATAAAAAGACGCGTACAGAAACGAACCAAATGGTTATCTTAATGTTTGTATAGACCGAGGACGGGGGAAAGTACAGGCATACAAACTTTAAGTCAAATGATTGTTAAACTGAATATATTCAGTTTAACGAGAAAGGCTATGTAGCATTATGCTACATCCGTACTGGGGGGGGGTTAACCCAATGAACTCCAAGAATAATTCCACGAGTAAAATGAACCGAACTGGAACCTCGGTACTGATAAATACTCATAACTTGTGAGGTAAATATTGGGTTCAAACCCACCCTTGTATAAATATACAGAACCGCAACTTTAGGCAGACTTCAAGTTCTCGTAACGGCAATTGGTTCGATTTCTCAAGCGATTATTGGTACGATTTTAATGGTAGTTACAAGCAGAAGACTTGCGGTTTTAGGGAAGAAGTCACACAACCAGAGAGAAGTTGCTACGATAAGCCATGCTTACCCGTGCTGCTGCCCGTCGGGCCTTGGAAGAAGGGCGCTCTGTCCAAGGTCCCGAACAGGAACGAGAAATAATGGAGGTAGATGAGATTGGTTCAACGCATAGCCCTGAAAACTCAAACCACCCTCCGCGGGAATTCAGCGTCGTCGCCAATTCAGAATGGAAGAAGAAGTCAGCACGGACCACTGTAGACGGCAAGTTGTTGTACAAGAAGAAGTAATGTGTTTAGAAGGTGATGCGGATTCGGAGAATAGATACCATAATGCACTTTTAGCGACCCAAAACCGTGTCATCGAACAAGAGAGATGTATCGAAGGTCTAATGTACGAGCTGGTAGCTCATAATGACCAACAACTAGCTGAAGCCACCGAAGTCTCCGAGAAAAGGCTTCAGCAGTATCAACAGCACCTCCAAGCGCAGCTATATCGATCACAAGAGGAAATACGCTTGCATGCTACGGAAGCAACGCTACATATGCAGCGTTTGCTTAACGATGCGCAAAAAATGCATCCCTTGCGCGGAACAACCAACTGTCGGTATCCTGCGAGTCCCAGATCAGAGTTGATCCAAAAATTAAACGTTCAAGCTGAGGCGGCAGCTCGTGAGCAGACATGGGGAAATCCGCCTATAATGACAGAATTAGATATTAGACTCACGTATTACGAGAATACAACGCAAGAGTGCATTACAGCACATGCTGCCGACGTTGGTCGCCAGATAGAAAACTCTGTGAACGAGGCGCGTGCATACGCTAACCAGCACGTCTCTGACATCGAAGCGAGATTGCAACAAAAATTCGATGACGCTACGCGATGTATGCACTCCGAAGCAACTAAGCAAATAGAAGAGATCGTTCACCAACTGCAAATGCAGCTTCAAGCTAGAAAGAAACGAATTAAAACAAACGCTCGTGGTATTGAAAACAGGATTCAATCCAAACTTGATCAGCGTTTCTAACATACCCAGCAACAAGCAGAATTGAAACTTCGTAAGCTTCAAAGACGTTGGCTTGAGTCCTCTCGTGAAATATCGCAGCACACTGCGACATCGGCGAAATTGTATTTGTGTGACGGTGGATAAGATTATCACCTGCTTGAAGACCTGAAGCTTGGCTAGGCGCACGTACAAGATCTACGTGTGGTAGATCGATCGAAGCACCACGAGATAATGGGCGAAGCCCGCACGCATGATTAACACACTGTGGCAGAGAGCCACACAGGTACACGGATCCCTGGGCTGCTGGAGGCACCGCAGGTGAGGTCAAGAGGTAGTTTAGCCCAGCTAAGTTAGTCTCAGTTTGCAATTTGCATCCAACGATCAATACACGTTGACATTTGGTGGGAGTCCCAGTTCCCAATTCCTGAGTGACACGTCACAAAGTATACTTTAGCTCTGTGTTAATGTAGCCAAGGAGTGGGAAATCGATGGGTGGAGAATCGCGAGCTGGATCAAGAAACCATCAAGAGACAAGTCAGGAGCAACAGGTAGAACATGGCTATAGCATCCCGGTCACGTCATCAGTGATTGAGCCACCAAAAGTAACAAGTACATCGCACGCCTGTCACATGGAGTGGAAACAAAAACGGCGCGAAAACGAGGACACGATGACTGCCCGATGTGTGTCAACTAGTGAAGACCTTACAAAGGCCCTTGTTCCCGTGAAGAGTACTTTTATAGGTGTACCTACTTGACACGTTACGCAAGTACGACTGGGGGACAACCGCTGATGAAGTGAGTGAAGAACGCATCATTACAGAGCTCGAAGCAATCATCAGCAATGTAAAGAACGGCACTATCGCTGACGTGACGCCCTTTTGCGTCGTAGCTGAAAATGAACCTCGGAGAGTCAGATGTGCAGGCACGAGTCGTGAAATACTTTCAGAGGTGTGAGGAAATCATTATGCAGCATGGTTTGCAGAAGACTTTCTCCACTGCAGAAGGTGTAAAAGAAAAATGCAAATTGTTGAAGAAGCATTTACAGCCAAGCGCACTCAGGGAGGAAATCGACCAGCACCAGCGCTTTCATAGCAAAGATAGTAAAAGCAGCGACATTGCGCTTTACAAGCTAATGAAGGCCAAGGCGCTGGAGCAAGAAAAAGCCTATCGATCGACAACGGGTCGAAAGTCGCGTCCGCGACCCGTACAACCTACAAACATCGATGATTCAAAAGGTAGTACGAAGTACAAGGACATTACTGACCAAGGTAAGCGTAGAAATCCGTTCAACAACAAGCGCCCCATATTTCAAGACGAAGAAACTGTGAAAAAGAAACTCGCTACGGAAGACGGTAATGCTGCGAGTCAACCCAGAACGGGCTGTTATCAGTGCGGCAAAGCTCATTGGTTGCGACAGTGTCCTGATATTTGTGAAGATGCTAAGGACGCCATTCTTGCTGGCAAAAGGAGCAAGAGAAAAGGAGATGCAAATTTTTTCGCATGAAGCGAGTCGGGGCTACCATCATCGACGTTCCAACCCGATTACAGCAAAACGCAGTGATTAATGGGGCTCTGGAGATACCCTACCGCGCTGATACTGGATCGGATTGGAATGCTATCTCACGTAAACAAGTCGATAGATTGCATGAGATACAACCGAAACTTGAGGTTATTAAACTCCCTAAGCCAATCGAGTCGAGGACAGTGGGAGGAGCGCTTGTAACGGCTACACATGCAGTTGACGTGCAGTTGACATTGCATACAGCAGCAGGACCAGTTCGTTGCCAGAATACGAAGCGTTGTCTTGTCATTAATGACGAAGACGAGTTTATTGTTGGACGCATACTATTGGCCGAACTTGGTATTGATGTGGATCGCCAACTGGAACACCTTGCAGCTCGAAATATCGATGATCATGAAGATGAAATTGATGAGTTAACTGGTATTCCCGACAGAGGTGTGACAGTGGATGAAAAGGTGAAAGATCTTCTAAGCGGACTAGTAGAAGATGCGGTGAGTCGGCAGGCGATTGACTTGGCTACGGCGAGTGTGTTATTGACTACACTATGCCAATTCACTGGTTGGCGCTTAGCACTCGGTGATGACCCGCCTGCAAACGTCCCACCATTAAAATTACGATTGAAAGTTGGTGCACAACCATACAAATGCAAAGTTCGACAGTACAGTCCAGAGAAATCCGCTTTTCTCGAGGAGTTCAACAATGAACTTGTGCGTCTAGGCTGGGTATATCAAAACGTGAAAGCCGCTGGGCGTGCCCTGCTCTGCCGGTTAGAAAACCGAAGTCAATCGAATTTCGATAAACGAAAGACTGTAGGCCCGTTAACAACATGACAGAGCCCATCGTCGGAGTCATGCCTAGCTTACAGGTTGTTTTGGAGAAATGCAAAGGTATGAAGTTCTATGCCATTTCCGACTTCATAATGGGGTTCTGGCAACTACCCCTTCATCAAGACAACCAAGAAATATTGTCATACATGACAGATAAGGGTGTTTTTACACCAACCCGAGTTCCACAAGGCAGCACAGACGCAGCTCTGCATTTTCAGACCTCGGTTGAAGAAGTGCTGCGATGCATGCTACACCAGAGCGTGTTAGTGTGGATAGACGATCTACTAGTGTATGCAGACACGGTAGAAGGTCTCATCGCTGCAATAGATGGTGTGTTACAACGACCGGACAATCATCGATTAAAGTTGAGTCCCAGGAAATGTCAAATATTCGTCACAGAAGTGAAATGGTGCGGTCGCATCATTAGTGCGAACGGTATTGGCCATGATCCGGAGAGGATCGAAGGATTGCGTAGTATGCCTCCCCCATCCACTGCCGCGGAGTTACAACAGCTACTATGTACTAGTAACTGGATGAGAGAGGGACTTGTCGATTATCCAAGGATTGTTAAACCAATGCAGGAATGTCTCGACAAAGCATTACAAGGGACTAAACGCAGCAAACGCGCTGCGGCTGGGGTGCAAATTGTGTTGAGCGATGTTGAAATGGAAAGCTTTCAAAACCTGAAGGACCTATTAGCGCACTCTGCAATTCTAACTTACCCAGACACCAACAAGCAGTTGTGTCTACTCACGGACGCTTCCGACAGTGGATGGGGATTGGTTGTTACTCAAGTAGCGGATTGGAGCTCGACCACCCCAATCCATGAACAACAACAAGAACTTCTCGTATGCATGGGAGGGAGCTTTACTGGCGCGGCTCTCAACTGGAGAATTATTGACAAGGAATGCTACCAAATTGTACACGCTTGTGAAAAGCTGGAGTACCTACTCTTGCGACCACAAGGCATGAAGATATACTGTGATCATCGCAATATCATCTTTATGTTTGCAGCTAGCAAAGTGATGAAAAAGCATGTCCGAGGCCGCCTACTGCGGTGGTCGACAAAACGGCTTGAGTACCGATATGAAATCGAGCATATCGAGGGAGCACAAAATGTTTGGGCAGACCTCATCTCCAGATGGGGTGGGAAAGTTCACCAAGTTACAAGAATGCATTCTGCGAAGCGGTTCACTAGCTCCAATCGGAAAAATAACAAGTCTAACATGAAACTTGCCGAACACCAACCACGAAGCGTTGTGATTTCGCCGCCTCAGCCACGGGATGACAGTGCGTTTATTTGGCCCACGCTCGATGAAATATCAATTGAACAAAGCAAGCATGCAGTTCCTGCATCAGCAGTCAAAAACAGCAATGGCGTGTGGCTTCTGAACAACCGAATTTAGATCCCTCAACAAGCAACCGAGCTGATACTACGACTCATGGTGATCTCACATTGTGGAGCAAATGGACACCGAGGAATGCATGTCATGGAGTCTCACTTGCGGAAATTCTTTGCAATTAGTGGTTTGATCAACAGGATCAGGACGTTTTGTTAGAAGTGCTTGCTTTGTCTTCATGTTAAAGGTGGAGCTATCATTCCTAGGCCGTTCAGTCCAACATACCACACACATGAACGAAACCAGGCGTTGCACTGGGACTACCTTTCACTAGGATATTCTTTTGGCAGCGCACGTTATGTATTGGTACTCAAGGATGGGGTGACACACTTCGTTGATCTCGTGGCATGTGATAGACCAACAGCAGAGGTGGCAGCTGCGGCAATTCTAGATTGGTATAGCCGCTTTGGCATTGCACCTGTGTGGATTAGTGACTCTGGATCGCATTTCAAAAACCAGGTTGTGGCAGATTTGAATAAGCGCCTCAAGGCTCGACAGGAATTCATTCTGGCTTACTCGCCCTGGAAAAATGGAACTATCGAGAGAGCCAATCGAGATATCACGCAAGTTCTTAAGGCATTGACTTTGGAATTTAGAGTTAGTCTACACGACTGGCCCTACCTACTTCCACTCGTGCAGTCTAGCATAAACCATTCACCTGTCCAGTCACTAGCCAACGATGCACCGATTGAGCTCTTCACAGGGCTGCCATGCCCAAGTTCACTGGACAGCTTTCTTTTCCGGGGAGGAAAGAGGGTATGGCCATGCTACCTAAAGAACGATGTGATATCGAACAGCGCCTGGAACGCTTACGAAATAGCATAAAAGACATGCACAAAGATGTTGAAGTTCAGCGATCCAAACACCAACGACGCTACCACAACAGATACCACCACGAGCGACCCGTCGACTTCTCAATAGGCGACTTCGTGCTGCGATCGAGAGTCGACGAGAAGCTCCACAGCAACAAGTTGCTCGTCACGTGGGTGGGACCATACCGTGTCACGGGTTCCTCTGAGTACTATTTCACGGTGGAACACCTCGTGACGGGAAAGGCACTTAACGTGCACCCGTCACGGCTAAAAATGCACGCAAATGACTCACTGCAAGTCACTACTGAGTTGTTGGAGCACGTGTCTTTCCAAGGCACGCTATTCACAGTTGACGAGTTAATTGGGCACAGATATATCGCAGACATGAAGTCATACGAAATCCAAGTCAAGTGGAAAGGTCTCGAAGAAATTGAAGCATCATGGGAGCCATTAAAAATATGACGGAGGATGTACCACAACTTCTCAACCAGTACGGATGAGCGTCTCAGGTCTGCAGCGCTGCGACGGATGCAACGAAAGAAGTCGCGTCGCAAGATCAACCTTCTATAAGAAGATATGGTATTACCTGTTCAAAACGATCAATCGGTTTTTGAAGGTTTCAATATTTGATGGCGACTGAAGATGTAAGCGATGCATGGTGACCCGGAATATTGTTTACCAAAGCGGTTGCAATAGTTCCATGTAGTAATATTTACTACGGGTACCTGGAAGATGAACTCTTGAGAGTGCAACAATATTGCATTATGATTGGTGGAAATTTGGCATTCCGCGATGTTATTGGTTTGGAGTGATTTGATAAATTCAATCAAGGTTGCTTACAACTTCAACATGTAACACTGCAACATCGTGTGAAGGAGACGCTACATTACAGTGGTCGCAAGAGTTTTGGCGAAGTGGCAAATCCCTGCATAAAGCGCTAGACCAAGCTTGGAGGACAATGTGACGGTGGATAAGATTATCACCTGCTTGAAGACCTGAAGCTTGGCTAGGCGCACGTACAAGATCTACGTGTGGTAGATCGATCGAAGCACCACGAGATAATGGGCGAAGCTCGCACGCATGATTAACACACTGTGGCAGAGAGCCACGCAGGTACACGGATCCCTGGGCTGCTGGAGGCACAGCAGGTGAGGTCAAGAGGTAGTTTAGCCTAGCTAAGTTAGTCTCAGTTTGCAATTTGCATCCAACGATCAATACACGTTGACATTTGGTGGGAGTCCCAGTTCCCAATTCCTGAGTGACACGTCACAATTCGGAGGGGTCTACCAAATCAATAGAAGAGCGACTTCACTAAAAGTTGATAGAAGCACAAGAAATCCGCCATAGTGGAATAGAAGCTAAGACACACGACCCACTGGTATCTATGAGCGAGAAGATTGAGGAAACAGTAACACAAACGACGGATATACAAGCAAAACACGAGATTTTTGAAAACAAAGTTGAGCACGCCATTCAACAAACAAAACTCAAAGTCCACGAACACTTGACGACAATCGCGCTCGGCTTAATCAAGCATAATGCACCATGGCACACAACTCCAGTTGCTACGGTAGTATCACCACCACCCTAGTATCTCGATAAGGAGGCACAAGCGACAATGGAGGCGGAAACGAACCACGATCTCAACTCGGAAATTACAGAACTGGCACTAAGAGCATCGCGAGCAGTAAAATCCGATATGCCTGCGAACAATGACATTTCATCAGAGTGCATGCATCCTCACGAATCCCCACAACTACTAGTGACATTAGGAGCGCGACACTACTCGGCTAGAAACAGTTCGCAGCCTCCAATGGCAGGCAAACACAGCTGCCAATCTCTAGAAAAAGTCGTCTTAAACAGACTGAATCTGCTAGAGGCTCGCATGTCCGCGCAACGCGAAGTACAGTTGCGAACTCGTGCGAGGGTTGTTTCACTACGACGAGAAGCAGGGAAGCGATTGTGATACGTGAACGTTTCCCTTAACTCGAAGCTAACGTCGTCGCTGGGGCGTTTAATTTAGCTGTTCAACCCCCTTGATATAGCATGATTACCCTACATTAAAAAATTTCAAACAGATTTTATCCAGGAATGTGTCTTCGTATTGTGTGGCAATTCTTGTGCTGCACTTGCTCTATTTGATATGACCGGTTGCAACGAGGATGTCACAGGGGATATCGCAATACCGGGTAGCAGCACTGAAACAATTTCTATTCACTATTTTCCTGTTGGCGATAATGCAGTAACGACAAAATCAGTAGTATCCTACAGGGACACGTTAGTAAATATATGAATTATATACCTATGAAACTACAGCTCGCAGTCCATCGTACCATTTCTTGCAGAAAAACAGCGCAAAGCTTGTCGATCTTCAAATACCTTGGAAGATCTGCACACGTGGTGGTGTGTGTCACTCCTCGGTATAAATCCGCATAGTTCAGGTTGCAGCACAAGTGGCCTACATGATTGCATGACGTGACGCTGGCGTTTGGCGATTTCTGGCAAAACGACTTCCGTTTAATTATTAAGTGCTCGGACACTTAACACTTTCCTTGACGTTGCAATGTTTCATGAGTGGCTCTCAGCTCATCTAGCCGGGATAACTAGTGCGCAATCAGAAGTAACAATATGATGGTGAACACCTTTATGGCTGATTAGAGCTTGTTATTCTGTCTAGACGCTTGTTTTAATACCATGCGCCCTTGATTACGTACAACACAACTAACGGTACGCTGAACCTATCAGCTAGTAGAACAACCAACAAGCTAAGCAACGCTGGGTGAACCTCTCTGATAATCTGCATGTTCTTCTCAGTCGTCTCATATAGCAACCTGCTCCCAGTTAGCGCATTCGCTTACTAAGAGCTGGTCCCGTGTCTTGAGTTTCATAAAGAACAGTTCGCTCTCTGGGGCTCCATTTAGCTTTCCCCCTCCTCTTCAACTGCTGTCTCTGGGTTTGCTCTCCAACAGTATTTTGTGATTTAGTACCGCTAAGAATGCTGTCGAGTGTCACCACAACACTGAGGACTGGGGTCGCATGCTGCTGGATGCCTCGTTATGTTCGAGCTGCTGCTGATAATTCAACGGCTGAATGGACTTGAACGTGGTCTACGGAGCATATTGGATCTTGATGCAGCGCACAGAACCTCGCACAAGAGATTCACGCACGCCGCGAAGCTAACTTGCGTTGCTGTGGACTTCTACAGTGGGAAATTTGTGACGGACTATTTTGTTTGCTCTTTTGTGTCAACAAATTGGTTTTTAAATGGCATTTTTGTCAGATGTGGGTGGGGTTTAAAACTGGATTGGTTTTAGTAGAAAACGGGAAATCCGTGTTTTGACATTGTTGTTTGTCTTAGACACCATCTTCACACATTGCCTATGAGCACTTGTTCGTTCCCGGTGGCACTGAATAGGAATTTGATGCCGTGAATATCATGGAATTATCTAAACATTGAAGTCCGTAGACGACCTACAATTCAGAATATTGAGGTTAGAGTTGTGTCGCGAAGACCCGGGGTTGTTTACCGAAGAGGCAAATTTATTAATGAGGAAAAACGAAGCAATCAAAATGGCAGGCCTAGGCTAACTTCTGTCCTGCATTTCACCTTGTGCTCTTGCGCAGGTTCGGTTTTCATGTAGTTGTGAGCGCGTGCCCCCATCCGGTTGCAGCTTGAGCCACGTTCTCCAGGCCCAGTAGAATCTCCTGTCGACGTCCTTGTCCTGCCTCACTGGTGCTGCGGCGCGTGCCGGCCGTGCCATGCATCTCTCATTGGACTCCAGCTCGTGCTCGTACAGAACTTGCGCTGCAGCCGAGGCCCGAGCTTTTTCTTCAACTGCATTCATGGCGACACTGCCCTCCAAAGCTTGAACTCAGCAGCAGCGCTGTCTCGCTAGTCGAGCTGGGCACACAGCTCATCGGTGCCACTCGCGTTCACGTACTCGCGGACTTTGACAGGCACATCCTGTAGCAGTGTGCTCAGTGGCCGCCAAGAGTTCTCGATCGCCTGAAGACCGAGCCATGAAACAAGGAGCTCCCATCGGCCAAGCTCTTGATTGTAACGATGCTCGATGAACTTGTCGACTCCCAGCAACATGCCCTGACTTGACACCAGCTCCATAATCTCCTCCGTCGTGTTAAGAGCTGCATCAGCGTAGAATTTCAGCCTCGATCCGTGGACATCATAGACACGTCCGGTTACTAAATGCTCAATCTTGAACGAGTGAGATAAAGCTTCAATGACCTTACAAGGTCCGACCCTTTGTCCAAGTAGCTTGTGGTTCGGCGGTCGCTGGGAAATACGGGACCAAAGCACGAAATCACCCACCTCGAACTTCACCAACCTGCCCTTATGGGCCTGCATGTCCAGTAGCCGCTTCTTTTCCTTGCTGCCGACAACTTCACTGTGTATCTCCTGCAGAGAAGTACGCAGGGGCTCAAGGTGGTCGTCCATGTCGCCTAATTTAATCTCGTGTTCATCTGCCTCTTCAGCCACCGGAGCCACCGCCACGTCCAGCGCCGAAGAAGCCGGTAGCCCGGTGAAGACTTCAACAGGACAATGACCAGCCAGCGGCCTCACAGGAATGTGATTGAGGTTGGATTGTATCGAGGGCAGCAGGTACGACCACTCGTGACTATCCAACTCATACTCAAGCAAGAGGGCGCATAGAACCTGAAGGACGTCTCTGTTGAGTCTCTCGACCGTGCCATTCAGCCACGGCGAATAGACAGGTGAGAACTTCGGTTCAATTTTGACTCAGGCTGCTAGGTTGTTGATCATATCGTTCCAGAAATGGCTCCCTTGGTCTGACATCAGTGTCTTCGGCGTTCCAAATCGCGCGTGCCACATCATCAACTCCGCAGCCACATACGCCGTTGGCGTAGCACAAGGAAACAGCTTGGAATAGTGCGAACGACCATCTTTAACCACAAGCAGGTAGGTAGCGTCGCTGTAGCAGTCACCAAGCGAGAGGAAGTCCCAGTGGACAACTTCGTTGCGTTCGGTCGAGGTGAGCAAAGGCCCGTACGGTCGAGGAATCAGTTGCGGCCCCTTGAAGGGCTTACACAGCAAGCACTGGCGGATGAATTGCGCGATCTTATCCTCCAGCTTTATGATAAAAAACCGGTCTTTCAGCGCGAAAGACATCGCGTCCTGACCACGATGGCCCTGTGAACATCAATGTGCGACAACAAAAATGCGGGCAAGTAGATCCGTTGCTCTTGTAGGGACCAATGGGCGTCCATCTGCGACCAGCACAACATCCTCCTCCAAACCATCAACTTGCAGCCCTGCTCGTTCACGTCCAGCGGTCGACTGTGCCTCAGCAATACCTTCCAGAGTAGGAAACGCAAAGTTCGCGTCCATCATTGGCCGAAGCGCTGAAAGCTCCTTCACTGGAACAACATGGCGGCCACGAATCCGAACCGTAGCGACCGAGAGAGACTCTGCTTCACGCACATGCCATCGGGATACAATGTCGGCCCATACGTTGGTGTCATCAGCGATGTGCTCAATGTGGTAGTGAAGACCGCACAGACGCATGGCCCAGCGTTGCAACCGGTCGCGTACGTGTTTCTTGAGCTCGTCATGGGGGGAAATGAAGATTAAATTCGCGTGGTCGCAAAACAATCGGAAACCGTGTGGTCGAAGCAGGAGGTACTCGAGGTCATTGCAGGCCTTGACGATGGGAAATACCTCCTTTTCCACCACCGTCCAGTTAAGCTGTGAGTGCTTGAACATTCCGCCCTTACATATCACCAACCAATGATTCTGCTTCTCCACAGGGACACATTGCTGCCACGTCATCACCTGCGTTACGACAATACTGAAGCCAAATAGGGACGCATCAGTGAATACACAGAGCTCTTCGTCGGGGTCTGGGTGGCTCATCAAGGCAGAGTCCTTTACCAGCGAGTACACCTGCTGGTAGGAGCCGCATACCTCTTGCGTCCATGTGATCGCGACTTGAAGAGCGCTGCGATTGCGCCGACCAATGTGCTTCTTCTCGGCCTCCAGCTTGCCATGGAGAGGCGCAATAACCCTGGTGTAATCCGGTAATGAGTCGTGGAGCCAATTGGTAGCAAAGATGAACTGTTGTAAGTCAGCGACCGTAACTGGTAGGGGAAGCGTTGAGAGCGCATCCACTCGCGTGGGATCATGTCGGACACCATGGGCCGAAAAAAAACGACCGCACCACAGAATCTCTAGTTTGAAGAGGGAACTCTTCTCCATGTCCAACACCAAGTTCGCCTCTGCGACGATAATAAAGAACTTCTTGAGCACTTCGAGGTACTCATCCATTGTTGACGCAAATAAAATCACATCGTTCACCCATACCAGCCTCGACTAGGAGATGAGTGGGGCCAGTAGAGTCTGCATCTGAGCCAGGAAGTACAGAGCGGAGTCCATCGCGCCCTGAGGGACCCGCTTCGGCGTGTAGACTCCGTCTGGCGTCACAAACGAGTATAGTTCCTGGCTGTCCGGATGTAGTGGTAATTGCCAAAAACCTTGAGGTCAAATCGCGCAAACAATTTCTGCCCAAACAGCACCTCCATGACCACGGCTGCTGACGACATGACGCCTGCAACCGGGATAGCTTGTCGGTTCAAAGGGTGGTAGTCAATCGTGAGGCGAAACTTGTAACGAGAGCCTGGTTTCCGCACCGGGACCACCGCGCACGCCTATCGCGCGGTATTATTCTTCTCCACGAGCCCGTCCGTCACCAGCGACTTCACGTATCCCCGAATAAACTCGGCTTGCAAGTGGAGCGTACTTGCGAGGAGGGCTCTGATAAGGTTTGGCGTCCACACGCAGAGCGACACGCAGGGGATCCTCAGAGACAGCCCTTCCAGCACCAGCCCCCGCACACCATATAACGGGAAATAGCTCGACTAAGTCGTGCGCGGCTATATCATGTTCTTGGGGGAGTCCATTTGCAATGGCCCGCTCCAGCAACCGGTCCAGAGTTGTGATTGGTGTCGATTCTTGGTCTGGCAACTCAACACCCACTGGAAACTCGTCGTCTTCGTCGGCCAATAATGTGGAGTCTGCCAACTGAGCCAGAACCTAATCCACATCAATTCCCAGCCGCGTAAGCGCATCCTTGCCCAGCAGGAATTCGTCTCCATCCCCTTCCAGGATTAGGCACGGTACCGACCGGAGGCTAACGGGCCCAGCTATGGTCATTAGGTCGAGGTCCAGCACCAGTTCCATACCGCACAATTCCGGTCGCCCATCCCCAAGAGCCACACTAATGGGGGAAGAGAGCGAATTGGTCCGAAGGTATGGCTGAACAGCACGTAGAGAGTCCACCATGGCGCTGGGGACCACACTTTGGTCGGCGCCCGTGTCCGCAATGTACGGCACCTCGAGTAGCCCGTTGATCCGCACTATGCCCCGTGTAGTGCCAGTGCGAGCCGCTTTAGAGCGAAAGGCCTGCGTTCGTTGCTCCTTCTCAGCCTGATACCTCGCCCGGGCGGCCTCCTGCTGGGCGTCGGTTGCCGTTGGGCAGGCTTTGAGCCAGTGTGCACCCTTGCACACCAGGCACCCCTCCTGTGGCGGAGGCCTGTGGCTCCCGGGCGGAGGCAGACGGCTGAGCTGGTGACGGCGTTGAGCGCGCCGACCCGGCCTTAGCGCTGGTACCGGCATGACTAGTCTTCTGGGGCTTTAGATCTGGCTTTGCAGCCTTCAAGCCGCCTTTGCGGCATAGTCCTGCGACGTCAGATGGAACAACTGTTGTACCTTCACATACTTCAATATCAAATCAAAGAGGGCGACATCGTCTGACTTGCAGTCACGCCTTTCTAAATCGATAAGACGGGTGATTTGCGCCTTGAGGATCGGAGGCTACAGCCTTTCGACGAATAGGCCTTCATTCTGCTCTTGAAGCCAGCGTCGGTCGTGTTGTCTGCCCCAATCAGCCCTTGCAGGCCGTTGTCCTCCATGATACCATTGAAGTCCTCGTAGTAGCGGAATACTCGTGCATCGCAGTCATCGATTAATAGGTCCATCTTAAGCTTTTGACGAAACAGCGACGTGACGTCAGACACGAACTCGTTCTTGAGGGTGCGGCACCGAGCCTGCACCGCTCCCATGATGTCGGCGTCGGTCACATCCGCCACCGGCTTCTTTATCTCGTAGGTGGCCATGTTCTTGAGCGTTTTGCGCTTCACACAGCCCTTTACGGTGACCACCACGTTCTCGTACGTCTCGCCAGTAGTGGTGCAGCGGTGGCGCATCTTCTCCACGTAGCATTCCCACTCGCGGAGCCACTCGATCAGAGCAACATGGTCCCAGCTGGACAGTTCCGGTGCCCTGATGACTTCGAAGATCGGCTGAGGGAGCGACATCTCCACGTCGCTATCGGAGTCTATAGTGTAGCCCGGCATGGTTGAAGTTGGATGAACTTGAGGCGAACTTAGCAGAACCGCACGTAGTCCAGCACCGGACTTCGTACTTAGTCAACGTAGACCAGTAGACTTGGACGAGACGACGATAGAAAACACTCGGTCGCTGCGCGCGCCGAAGAGAGGAACCGGAGAGTCAGCGACTTCCGAGATCAAGAAACTCACGCTTCAGAAAGCGCAAAGCTAGCGTTGTCGCGAAGACCCGGGGTTGTTTGCCGAAGAGGCAAGTTTATTAATGTGGAAAAACGAAGCAATCAAATTGGCAGGCCTAGGCTAACTTCTGTCCTGCATTTCACCTTGTGCTCTTGCGCAGGTTCGGTTTTCATGTAGTTGTGAGCGCGTGCCCCCGTCCAGTTGCAGCTTGGCCACGTTCTCCAGGCCCAGTAGAATCTCCTGTCGACGTCCTTGTCCTGCCTCACTGGTGCTGCGGCGCGTGCCGGCCGTGCCATGCATCTCTCATTGGACTCCAGCTCGTGCTCGTACAGAACTTGCGCTGCAGCCGAGGCCCAAGCTTTTTGTTCAACTGCATTCATGGCGACAAGTTGTCGATCTTGGCTCGAGCAGTGAAAACTGTGCTGATCGTGAAAAGCAAAATAAACACGATGACGGGAGAGACATCCAGAGGAAACATAAACAAAACAATAAATCTTGTAAAATGATAAGCGAATATTTTATCTGTGAGTGGACCAATAATTTGAAGTCTTTTACACAGGACTTCAAAAAAAGCAAAAACAGCACGGATGAACAACAGAGAAGGACCACTGGCTTTGTCCCATCCGAGCAAGTTGGGCAACGCACAAGGGGTAGTCACGCATCCGCTCAGTACCATAGCGGGCTCGGCTGTATGCTAGATTGTTTGGTTTTACAGCCGTGATGAATGGGCTCACCTACGATATGGGAAAAAGTAGTCTGTTTAACAACATACTAATAGTTATCAAATTAACAAGCTGAATACTTTGTTTGAGGGTAGTATACACTAGCAATGAACGCATTTCCTTTCTGTGAAATCTACGTCCTAGGTCCCTAGCTAGACACCTTGTTAGATCAGCATTTCAACATCTCGGGGCTAGTGAAGGCAGAGCTGCTTCTTCGTTGTCTTCTCGGGTGTACATAATACCTCGAAACCGCTCTGAATGAGGAAGACATGCTTTTCATGCTCATTCTAGAGTCACAGTAACTTGTAGGTATTAACTGGGACCATGTACATAGTTTGCTGGAACGAGATAATTAAGTCCAGGAACTATTTGCACGCATTTAATTTCTGATGATCTACGGACGCGCATTTTCTCAATATTTGTGAACATTCTCACTCTTTGTGTGGTAGTGTTTTGAACGACGGGGCGTTCAGTTGTACCAATAGTTTACGTGGCCTCGGTGTATTTCTACTTCTGGTTGCTACATCAACTGTATTCTACAGTAAGACAACGTTCATAGTAGAAAAATAATGTATCTGGTAGAGCGACCAAGTAGCTATGCACACTTCAGAAATTAGTGACAGGTTGGGCAGATCTAAAGATAATTGAGACGCGAAGGAATGAGAATCGACTGTTATCCGATTGAGAGAGCTCAGAATACGTTTTGACGCATTGCAACACAGAAGGTATTAACACATTTACTCGTGTACATTGCGATCCTTGATTTTTGCGATGCAAGCTTATTGAATACCAATCTTACTATAAGATAGTAACAACTACATCACTACAGCAAAAATAGAACAATATTTTCAGTCGCAAAAGATAATCTGATCGTATTCATGCTTACCATTAGAGCACGCGAAGCTGCATCTAGACTACTCGTCCTCCAGATCAATGCTTTCGGAAAAACACGTTGCCGTGACGTTTTCCCACTCCGCGGTGATGTTAAGGTAGTTGCTGTCATCTTCTAGCGTAACCAGCACATTGGATGGGATACTGGCTCGGTATTCGTCACCTTGAAGTCTAGGAGATTGTGTAACGTCGATAAACTCCCTATTTCGGTTGAGAAATGAACACATGTCGATGTTCACCTGTGATATCGAAGCTCACTGGCTAGTAACCATCATTCCACTGATTCCAAAATCTCGCTCAATCTGTGCTGATTAGATTGGAACAGCGAAGGTAATACGGGCAAGAGTAGGGAGAAATTGGTAGTTGTTACTTGTCTGCCGACTCCGAAATGTAAAAATGTGCTCGGTTTAATTTTGTCATCTCGATGCATGGTTGCTGGTTCATTTGTCCATCGTTCCAGCTCTTCCTCGACACGCGCTTCCTGAGCATCCCTTGAAGCCGTCTGAGGAGCGGTTTCTTCTCCTTCGAAAAATTCCATCAGGTCCTCTGAAAACACAATAGGCGGTGGTCCGTAACAGGGGGTAACTTAACTTCTTCAGCGGCAACACACGACAGCATGAGTGATTTCAGTCGTTCCATAATTGCTTTCTTCACAAAAGTGACCATTCTGGTAACGTCATCTTCATGAGGACGTTTTGACGGATTGGCTGGATCGATTACTAGCTGTTGGTTGAACAGCCGGATCATTGAAGTAAGTACACCATCGGAATTCTTCAGTTTTGGATGAAGTAGTGGTTGCATCTCGAAAATATACAACATCTTGCGCACTTTAGTTCGTTTGGTATAACGAGAGAGAAAACCCCATGGAACGCTTCAGCGAGTAATCGCCTAGGCTTTGCTACAGTTGGTGTCAAATCGTCTACAGCAAAGTATCGAGGTGGCTTAACCTCTTACTCCCCGCCGCGAAATTGACCTTTAGCCGGGGCTCTTATGTAGTACCGTACAACCTATCAATATATAGGAATTTGTATGCAATGATTTTTCGTCCCGCCATTCTACCGGGAAAGTTCGGATTATGTCCGACTAGAAAAAGGCTCCTCCAACTTAGCATCACGTTATGTTGGTTCTACAAATGACTACCTAATGATGAATATGCCAGCATAGAAGCTGCCCCGGTTATTTGAAAACCTCGTTCCTGAACCGTCAGTGATGCTTTTCAAGATTGATTGCAAACTGTGTACCAATGAGAGGAAAGATGAATATGACGAGCCAACTCATTACTTGAGAATTATGCAAGCTCCCACACAAAACAGAGCCATCGTTTTCAGACTGTCGTCTGCACATCATCTCACTCTGCCTCTGTTGGAAGCGAGTCGCCGTTATGTTCTTCGTCGTCTCCGTCATTGCGACCGTGGTCTTCGCTGTGAGAGCCACCCACAGCCTCGTCACCCTTCGTAGTCTCCACACGTCTGCGCCGTTTCTTGCCAGGATGCTTAGCTGGTCCGCGCTCTCGGATCGCGTGCTCCTGCTCCAGTCGGCGCGGTATGTTATAACCGTTTCTCCAATCTAGGTGCCAGATCTGGAAGCAGGTGCGCTCTCTGCCCTCGTGAACTACGTTGCACAGGTACTACCTGAGTGTATACTATCGTTTGTGTGAACAGAAAATATGTAGAGAAATGCAAAACATACTGAGCAACAGCAGAAGGGCATGGCTCCTCTTTATCCGCCGACATGATCCACTGACACCTAAGCCTGCGCATCGTCATGGCTTCAACTCGCGTGTTCGCCTTGTATTGAGTATATGGCTATCATGGGATATGCTCCATACAAACGTCAAGGTATAAAGCCCATTATGTTGTACCGTACAACATACGGGAAGTAAGGGGTTAAGATACTTTGTGCGATAGTTCAGCAAAGCAACCGAAGTATTCAGAACGTTCTGCCGAAGTTTGTAAAATGTGAGGAGAACTTGAATTTGGTTGGCAGACTCGCTTTGAGATCGGCGGCTAAGAACTGTAATAGGCTCTAAGAGACACATGAACTGAATCAAATTCAACTTATCCGCAGCTAACGGAAAGCCTTCTGGAGGTGCCAGTTTCACGCGCAGTGCCTTTGCAATACGCCCATGAATCCAGACTACAAGTTGGTCCCATTTCTCAAGAATTCTCATAATTACTTTGGTTAGGCCCATAAATCGATGTGGTTTGAATTCTACGAGAGTGCGCGACTTGGTTTCCCCTGTCATCTTGCACTGCTCAGCAAATAGTGAACCCATAACCTCCACGTGATGCGCTTGAAAAATCGTTCTACCAATCCGCGATATCAGCCTTTGTTCTTAGACTGACTTTTATAGTTAACGATTCCACAAGCAGCTTTCGTTGCTGTATTTGTCAGGTGTGGGTTACACCATTCCCATTGCAGTTTCAGACCCTCCGTCAGCATCCACTTCACATCGGCGCCTGCGTCGCTTGTCCCACCAAAGGAATTGTTGGCTGAAAGGCCAAAGTCGAACAGAATTTGATCTATCCATCTCTTGAAGGGTATGCGAATGCCACCATCTCGTTCACCATATGAAGGTCGAAAGTGCCGTGTTCCAAGTAAAAAAGACCGGAAGCGGCACTTATTATCGATGCAATAGATCCGCAGTCCGAGATACCTTTCCCCTTGTGTTTTGGAGGACCTCATACCCACGAAAACAGTAAAAAAACGTGATGTTTGGCACAATGTTTTCGAAGATAAAGTTCGTGATTTCTCCCTTAACAGAGGCATACAGCTCGCCGATAGCGTCGGTCACCGTTTGGGCGTTGGTGGTAGTGCGATAACGCTCATTGGTGACAAGTTCATTCAGTAACCTGGATTCTTCATACTCTCCAAGTCTAAATGACAAATTGTTGAATATAATGTAAATGGTCTCAAGAAGAAGATGCACGCGGGCAGCGTCATTTCACGTGACAGTAGCGCTCCGAAGACGGTCTAATTCATCCTCACGCGATCGCTTGCGAGCAGCTTAAAGTACTGATTTATCGGAGGTAATGCTGTGAACGTCTTTGAGGTGTTTTGTAGCCTTTGATGTCTTCTCATAAAGTTTTATGATCTTGTGGTGTTGTCGACAACTCTCGCTCCCCAAACAAATCCACCCTGTGCATATTTTCCAGTCTAGTTCGACCGTCACCCGAACACCCCACTGAAGGATAATAGATCGTTCTCCAGCTTTGGGGGGGACCAGAGTGAACCCGGGTAGGGGTTGGTAGTTCCTAATTGCGTCTCGTACCGCAACCGGGACATTCATCGAGCGGTTATTCGACATGGGCGGCTGTCGGAGTACCTCCACTGGCCAGCTAAGGTCTCGCGACGTATCACCCTGCGTAGAGGCATCCTCCGGTGATACTTGTAGATCAGGTGTAGCAGGTGCGATTGCCTCACGAGGCCTTAGCGTAGATGATTTCGGTTGCTGTACTGATTGGCTCACCGATGTGGTACCCGAGCTGTAATTTGGCGTTGGCGAATTCTGGAGAGCCGAACGTATACCATTTGATGGTGAACCCATAGAGGCTGTAGGCAATATTGGGTGGAGCAGTCGGCGACGTCTTTGTTCATGCTCGGGGCCACTATGAGCACGACCAAACCACGACCTCATGTTGGCAATACAACAACGGACGATCTTTGCGACGAAGGCAGTAAATGCAAAAGTGATATAGCTATGCAATGGCACGCTCAATGCGTCAAGGATTTCTTCTCAACATTTTGGTAGAGAGTCGACCAAGCGTGTGGTTGCATTTCGCTATAAAATAACCTAACAGCCGCGCTTTTGACGTCACTCCGAGCGATGCGGCTTTTTCAGAAGACCTCCATGTTTGTTTGTTCACCAATAAACTGGCGAGATTCATCCACGATGGTAGACCCAAGCTTGAAACGGTGAACCATAGGTCAGACGTTTCGTTTTTGAGTTCACAACAAATCATGAAACGACGTGCGAACCTTTAATACGCGAAAAACTGCGTTGGAATTACCTCTCCCGAAACCGACGAATTATATAAACATCGGTAACTAGTTCCATAGTGGTATGCTCATTAAAGGCGTGAATAATTCTGTTTAATACAGATTTCGGAGACATCTTGGTTAATAAACTATATGCAGACCCTTTATCTGTTGTAAGCCCTCCTGGGGTTTCCTGCAACTAGACACTGGCGTATTTGTGCAATGCCGCAACAATGCATCCATCACATCGTGCTTTCGACGATTTCAATTGGCTAAGAAATGATACGATACGTTGGTTGTTCCCTCACTACTGGTGTTGGTGAAGTGGAGAACCCGCGTCACTGTCCTTAACGTTTCTCGCTTTATGTATCTCCCAAATGTGACGCTGGGTACAGCCCTATCTTCACTTACAGCCCAATGCTTAGCCAACCCATCCGTATGTTCGCACAGAGTTCGCACCACAAGTAAACCGATGACATGTAGTATTTCGTGCTCTCGAATTGGCTTCTGACGTTCGAGCTTCTCGGTGATGTCGTCCAGATCCTCCAGAATTTTCTCTGGGTCTTGATTTGTGGAGCAAACTGGCGTTCACGATTCTGCAGCGCCATTACAGGAAAGCGTGCTTTCGGTAAGCTTCTGACTCTGACGCAATTTTTTCCACAGTATCTTAGGCAAAATAATAGTAAAGCATTCGAAGTGGCGACTCGGTAAATGCGTTGTAAATCAACTGTACAGGTTCAATACAGAATTTTTAGTATAAAATAGATTTTGTATTCTATATACGACAATCTTACCGCAGTGATGTTGATCGTATATTTCCCATCCGGCTGTGCCAAGCGCTCGCATTGCGTCGTCATCTTGTGCAAAAAGATCGCTTTCGTCGTCGAATTAAGGGTCAGACTCGGCTTTATCCGCATCGGCTACTAGGTCCCTCCCAATTTCGTCAAATGCCGAATCCTCGTCGTCATCAGACTTGTCATCAACCCTGCGCAGAATGACTGGGATGACTATCTGCATTTGGTAAAGATAGCATACAATCGACGTGTGCATTCCATTATTGGGATGTCACCATTCGAAGCGGATCTAGGATATGTTCCTTGTATGCCTGATGACGTGACATCAGATCCAATGTTCCACAAGTTGGAAAAGGCAGCTGAAGAGTTTCTACTTCGCCAAGATACCTTACTCAAAGTCACACAAGATCGCATGAGCGAAGCACAAGAGCGCATGAAACACTATTACGACAAGAATAGACTTGTCCAAGACCTCGAAGTGGGCGACATGGTGCTTTTAGACGGTAGGAATTTGGATATTCGTCACAGAGGTTTTGCACAGTCAAAGGAACTCGCACCACAATACATTGGTCCATTTCCGACCACAAACAAGGTTTCGCGAGATTCCGATGAGTTAGGATTGTCGAAGGGATTAAAGCTGCATCCGGTGTTCCATACCTCACTCCTAAAGCCATACCGCAAAGACCCCAAGCGTAGGCAAAAGGTGAACAAGGTTGTGTTAGCCGATGGCTCCGAGGGACAACTCGTGGAAGCCGTATTTGAACACCGTAAGTACAAGGGAAACCCCCAGTACAAGATTTTGAGGCTTGGTGAATCCAAGAAGGATACCACCTGGGAGCCCGTGGACACTCTAAAACAGATTCCCGGACTCATTGACCTTTACTGGAAGTCCAAGAAAGAAAGGAAGCCTTATTTTGAATAGGCACCTTCTCGAATGGAGGTCATGTGATGTAGTTGCCGTCACAGGCGCGGTTGCCAGCAACAGCAACCACGTCAACGACATAAAATACATATGCAACACTGTATATATTTGGCCTATCCATAAATTTATTGGTCCAAAATCATAAAGATGTGCCAGTATCCAGATGAAAACTGGATTCTAGATTAACTTCAAGATCTGCAAGACGACGTGGCCAAGGAAAACAAGTTTAGTGGCAGGATAGTTGTGACGGGGTCACACGCACCTTGCTTGAGGAAGCATGCTATCAGGAGTATACAAACTCCTAGTGAACGACGGTTCACAAGTCCCTGATCTGGGGGAGACTTAATAGCCAGTTTAGCGTAAGTTTTAGACTGATCTATATTTATAGTTAATTAGGTCATTTTGCCTATAACACAAATTAATAATTAACTATAATTTGTTTCATATATCCATATAAAAGTATGTCAAATACTATTGGTTGGCCATCAGCCACCAGACCTACGTGGCAGTGGTGTGGTCCACACCACCCACGATTTAGTATTCACAGAACAAATACTCCCAGAAGTATGTCTACTTCTAGAGGTGGTACCCTTTCTGGGGCACTCCACATGTAACCCCGTTACATCCTCCCTCACTTAGATTAGAATTTCACCCAATCAGAATGAGGCAAATGTGAACCCTTCACATTTCACTCGAAGAGTCAAAATTCTTCGACGGGCCGCCGAGCTCTTGCGCTACGGCACCATGCTCTCACAGTGCTCCAGGCACGTTGCCATCACGTCCCCAAAGTCTCCACGTCGATCTCAGAGCATGCTCCGAAGGGGAAGCTCAAGTGGCGCCTCTGCGTCCACAACGACAAAGGCTGCGAAGCGAAAGTTAAAGACGGCTAAGCCTCACGTCAAAGCCAAGACATCATTTGATGTCATTGCGAAAGCAAACAAGGTGCAAGATGCACCTGACGTGGCAGCGAGCACTAGCTCGTTCCACAGACGATCTCCGTCGTCATCATCGGACCACTGCAAGAACATAAGGTCCATTCGTAGGTCCATGAGCAAGTCTCAAGTCGGATTGACTGACGACACCCTAGTCGGCTACCCTGGTGACGAGGGTGAGGACTAGAACACTAAGGCCAAGTCCGCGATTAACAATCCGGACACAGGCACCACAGATGGTGGTGCCGACGACGTCCACGGAAACGTGGACGCCAAGGAGGCTTCACCTCCTAAGAACTTGGCGTTTGCAAACGGCAAACGACTTGCCGAGGTTACCAACACGGCTAACCATATCAATGCGGCCAGCGCCGGGAAGCGCAGCGCCTCTCAGTCGCTTCACATAAGCGACCAGGAAGTTGATGAGGCCTATGATGAAGAACCTCTTGCGGTTGCAAACAACCTCGATGAGCGGCAAGAAGAACTATTTGCTGCTCGACTGGCTAACAGCCAGTCCATCGTACTCACACTGAGGGTTAGGTTCTTACCTACGCTCCAGGGTATTCCCCCATGAGGGCCATGACTGTCTGCTGTTCCTTGATCAGATGATGGATCCACGTCCATTGACAGGAGGGCATACCTCCATGGGCGCGTACGAGCGCCACATCATTAAGGATGCCTCTATTCATCAAGAACATAGAGGCCGCCAGGTGCGTGTTTCTTGCACCGCACCTTATTCCCTTTAAGGAATTTACTAGACTTCGGAAGAAGTCTGAGACCAAGGGAGGTCTCCACCCCGTGTGGGGATTTCCTTCGGTGCAGCCGGAGAATACCTCCTCAGTTGCACAGGCTGAACCTTGTTCTGGTGCTGGATCCCTCACATGGGTTGCCCAGTCAAGGAGCTCCAAGCTGACGCTCAGCTGGAATTCATATTGATTCAGCAGGACCTACGTGTCCTATTCGCTCACCTCGTGGCGAATCGGCAGCTCGTCACGGAGATGGAGGTGCTAAAAAGTAGCACCTAGCCTTCCTCTCAGAGAGGGCGAGGGTATGACGTTTAGCGTCAGCCGTACGCCGTGCAGCTGCTAACAAGCAGTGCACTACTTACGAAGCTGCTGCATCTGATCCCAGAGCGCAACAGCTTTCGGACAGCCTGACTGGAACCGGTCTTCCGACTCCCATCCGATCTGTGAAGTGGGATATCCCCACCACTTCACTAGCAGCTTGTGCTCCCCGGAGCGCCGCCGCTCTCGGACGACCCGCTCCACATGGTAGAGGAGCTAGCCGCTCAGATCAAGGCGGACAGGAGGAGCTCTCGCACGCGTTTGGGTACCAGGCTCCTTCTCAGCCTTATCTTTTGGACCCCCTCATTCGGGTCCTAGTCCTGTAGAGCCTTTTCTGCAGGACAAAGTGCATCAACCCCGTGATCGAATATATGCGATCGAGATTGCACTTGACATTGGACTTGGCGGTCTGGCCGCCGCCCAGTTTGGCAAACCAACTGCTGTTGATGTCCTACGTCAGGACGTGGGCGCTCTCGGTCGCGAGACTCGGGAGCTCCATGGGCGGATTAACCGCCGAGTCCCGCATCCGCCTTAAGGAACTCCGTCGAAGCCTCGATGCTCTTGCCTATGAGGCGCATGCTCAGATGCCCACTTATGAGCCGCAGTGGTATTCACCCCACTCGGCTATGAGTATAGCTCTTGACGGAGCTCATACTGTGCGGCCCCAGCGTATTTTTTGTGTGAGCCACATGGGTGCCAGCCTGCGTTCCGTTTTGCAGGCTTTGACAACTCCTGCTGGTTGTCCGCGAGGCTCAACCTCGGTTTGAAGAGGGGAGCTCGCCCACTCTTGATCTTCTTCTGTTCTCTCAGGGCGAAGGTCTGACGGACCATCGTACCGTTTAAGACGCCCCACGTAAGACGTTGGGTGCGTCGCCATTGACTTCACGAGGTCGATGGTATAGGCAGCGCCGTGCCTGCCGAGGACCCCAACGGGTCCAATGAAGCGATGCTTTAGCTTATTACTCCCAATGGAACGAGCCAACGTTAACGGTAGGTTCTTAGTGTCTAAGAGGCCCAAGTCCCCAACCATAAGCACGGATAAGGTTCCTCGACTATTCTTGTCTGAGTACTCCATTGTCTGTTTTGGGCCGACGCCATTGCGTCTCTAACCCGACTGATAGCGCCAGCCTGTTGTCTATAAATGACGACAGCTGTCTCAATAAAGACTCTGTCTCAATATCTGAGTCGTGGGAGGAAAAGGCTTTCCGAGCCTTTCCCCCACTTCCGATGGAGGAATCGGTGCCTCATCGCAGGGTTAGCGGCACCTGGGGGGGTCGTAGCAATTTAAGCAGAACGAACGGATTAAACCCCGTTGATGCGTGGATCGCATTGCTGTGTGCAAACTCAACCATGGACAGCTGGTCCGACCAGGATCGAGGTGCTTCCGCATAGATACTGCGAAGAGTATCTTCGAGTACGCTATTGACGCGCTCCGTCTGACCATCGGTCCGTGGGTGGACCGCAGATGACATCGTCAACTCGGTTCCCAAAAGCTGGAACAGGGTGTCCCAAACGCCCTTGGTGTTTCCCTTGTCATCGGCCGAAGACCGAAGACGAAGTCGAGATTCATCGACTTCCAGCAATCCGCTGGTTCAGGTAAGCTCGGCAGTGGAGCCGAGGTGTGGCCCGAAGGCTTCACCCTCTGTCATGTTTCACATGTCTTGACATAGTGTGTCATCCACTTGTACATGCGGGGCAATCAAAATGTCTGAGAGATCGCTTGGTAGGTCTTCTCTCGGCCAAGATGTCCACTTATCGGCGCATCATGCGCCTCTAGAAGTTTGTCATACTTCAGATCCTCGTCGTTTGGAACGACAACCCGAGGAGGATCTCTAGGGTCTACTCAATAGTGGAGTAACCCATCGGCCAGCTCATCGCAATGAAGCTGTGCCCGTTGTCGAGGCGAGAGCCTATCGCCCTTGGCGTCCTTGCTCTCGGACAAGAACTGCACCATGGGCGTTTAGTTCATGTCCGCCAGAGCCAGGACTGGCGCGTGCTGTAAGCTCGCCTTGATGCTGTCAAAAGCTTCCTGGTGCTGTTGCTCCCAGACCCAGTCGGAATCCTTCTTTAAGAGATCCGACAACGATCGAGCAAGTTCATCGTACCCTGCGCTGTACTTATGAATATAGATGGCTAAGCACAACCACTTCCGGAGGTCCTTCTGAGACCTCGGGGTCGGCCAAGCCGCTATGGCCTTGACCTTTCCTGGATCGGCGCGCACGCCGACGACTTTTATCTCCTCAGCTGCAAAGACGCACTTGTCGATGTTGGCATAGAGCTTATTAGCTCTCATGACCTCAAACACTCGACGTAGGTGCTTCAATTGCACCTCCATAGCCGTCTGGCCGCCTGTGGCACGGCTATGGACGAATATATCGTCAACGTACGTCTGTGCGAACGTACGCAATGGTCTAAACAGTTGTGTGACCAAGCGATTGAACGTCGCTGGGACATTCGATAGCCCCTGTGGTATCACTAGCCACTCCCAGAGCATCCTGATTAGGGTGCTCACTGCGGTGAGAGGAATATCATCCTCCCGCATCAGGATCTGGTAGTATCCGTCTACCAGATCCAGGGCACTGTACATCGTACAGCCCGACACGTTGTTCAGCAACACATCCTTGCGAGGGATCGGCGTCTGTGCCGGTACCGTCGCATTGTTCAGCTTGTTATTAGTGTGAACCAGACGCCACTTCCCGTTTGGTTTCCGAACGCAGAAGGTTGGCGTCGAGTGAGGGGACTTCGACTTCCGCACCATGGCCGACTTCACCTTCTCGGCGAAGAAGACATCTATGACCTCGCACCGCTCGCGAGGTAGAGTCCACTGCCTCGTGACACAGTACTTTGTGCCTGACACGAGATCAAACTCATGCCGAACTCCCCGATCCGGCGGGAGTTGGGATGGTGGGCGCTTCGACACCACATCCGAGTACTCTTTCACAAGAGGATACACTGGATTCTCCGGGTTCTTGAGGATCTCAGAACCCAAGCGTGTTGCACGCTGCTTCGTGAATCCCTCCAGGACATCCTCGTCCATTACGGAGGAAGAGTTCAAATCTTCAGGAGAGGTCTCCGGCTTCAGGAGCACCATCTCCGCAATCTCTCCGGCCTTCAACTCGGCCAGGAAGTCCTTCATGGACAATTCCTCGCGGTTCAGCAGTGCTGACACCTCAGGCAGTGCCTCCAGATGGACGGTATCTGCCTTCACTTGACGACCGGACACGCCGTCGAAGACATGGTTTAGCTCTTCGACCGGCCGTGCCGGTGGAGTCTCAGACTCCGAGTGTGGTACTTGGTTATCCACACAGGAGGTGTTCAACAACACCTCTGCCCTCGTACTGGTCTTCTTGACCCCGTGTGGAGCTCTGTTACCCACGCTAGAGACGCACGCTGCGTTCTCGTTCTTTTTCTCGGTCTCTTCGACCTTGAGTGGAACTATGTTACCCACGCCAGAGACGCCTTCAACGCTCTCCTCAGCAGCCTCTGCTGCTTGTAGAGCTAAGTTACCCGCCTGGTCAGTGCCATCCGGCACTGCCACAGTCGAAGCCCGTACGGCGCGACGACGCTCAGCATTGGGACTTGCCGTCGTGGCAATCCCACACGCTTGACAATGAGCTTTGTTCTCTCACGACCGGTTGCGAGGCTCACCGCAACACCTTCATTGGAGTCAGCGACTCCCAACACCTCTTCAGAGGCATAAGCGCCTTGGCGACCATCTCTGGCGCCCCAGGCCCGGACAGAGGTGGAAATATGACGCACCAAAGCTCTGTCGGAGACTGCGGGCCGGCTAGCCCTAATGACTTTGCCGCGCCAATCGATCCAGGGCTCGTGCTTTCGAGCCATGGCATGCCCAGGAACAAGTCGTACTTGTCCATATCTAGGACAAGGAATGGCTCAGTGCTGTCAAAGTTCACAAACTTTACAGCCAGGTCCATCCGGACCCCAGGTACATTAACCACCGTACCATCGGCCAGTCTCACCAAGACCTGGCCCCTGCCTTCGCTTTCACGCAAAGAATCGGCATACTGGTCGCCATTCCCCGAGACCGTCTGGCGTCGAGCAAAGTTCGTCGACGCCCCCGAGTCAATAAGGACTCTAAAGGGATCTCCATATCCCCGTACACTTGCGTGTACCATGAGCAGTCCGCCGCTGCTCTTCCTCGTCTCGAGAGCACCCAGCCTCTCAGGGGCTAAGTCTCCATGGTGTGCACCGTCCGCACTCCTACCATTGGGACTTAGATCTTCCCCAGTAGGGTGCCCCTCCCCTACTGGTGACCCCAGTTCCCCTGGCGCTTGGGTCGTGGCTTCTGCCACGGGCCTCTTGAGCTCTTAGGTTTGGAATGAAACTTCCTTTGCCCTCCCGCAGGGCAGGCACGTTGTATGTGCCCGAGCTTCCCACATCCGTAGCAACGGATGGAGCTCTGTACGGCCGTACCCAGTTCCATGGGTACCGGCCCTGTGCTAGCTCCAGCTACTGGAGCTCCTTGCACTGCGCCTGACGACGTATTGTGGCCTTGCCACACCGACGTAGGAGTACGAGCCTGTCGGTGGCTGTACTCCTCTGGTTCGCCTCCTCCATGGTGTTCGCGTGTACGCGGAACAACTGTGTGCGGGATGGGCCCACCTTCAGGCCATCCGTGAACACTGTCACCTTGATGTGTTCAGGTAGGGGGTTCCCCACCAGAGATGCAGCGAGTACTTGCATCTCCTGGATGTATTCGTGCAGCTCACGCTTCCCTTGTTTACAGGCAAGGAAGCGCGATCGCTGGCGATACTCATAGTTCGCCGGAAGGAAGGCGGCTCTAAGCTGTTGACACAGCTGAGCCCAGGTTGTGAAACAACCCGGAATTGTCGCTTCGCGCGTGTACGCCCAGGTCTTCGCCCGACCTCCTAGGTTGGACAGGGCGAAAGCGACCCGTAGTCGCTCGGTCGAGATTAGAGCCGCGTCCATCGCGAGCTCGACCTCTCGGACCCAGAAGTGGAGGTTCTCTCCCTCCTTCCCCTCATAAGGGTTAACATTAAGCCTCAACGGCTTAGGTTGGGCTGGCTCCATCTCAGCCACGGGGTCTGTAACCCCTGTACGTGAGCGATGAGCTCGCTCGTGCGTGCCGAACGCCTCAATGCGTTCGACCTGCTCGGTCGGCGTAGCAGCCGCCAAGCTTCGGAGGGCATCTCCTCCAAAGATGCCCACCATCTTCCGGACCGACTCAAACTGAGAGTCGGTCAAATGAGGGATCTCCCCTCTATCCATCCTGGCTTACCTTGTAGGAGCCCCAGAGGATTCAGGTAGCCAATCTACCCGCGTAAGCGTGGATTGACTACAAGTGCTACCAAGTGTGACGGGGTCACACGAGCACCTTGCTTGAGGAAGCGTGCTATCAAGAGTATACAAACTCTAAGTGAACGGCAGTTCACTAGTCCCTGGTCATAGGGGACTTAATAGCCAGTTTAGCGTAAGTTTTAGACTGATTTATTTATAGTTAATTAGGTTCATTTGGCCTGTAATACAAACTCCTAATTAACTATAATTTATCCTAATTATGCATATAAAAGTTAGGTCAAATGCTATTGGTTGGCCCTCAGCCACCAGACCTACGTGTCAGCGGTGTGGTCCATACCACCCACGAGTAAGTATCTAAAACGAATACTCACAGAAGTATATCTACTTCTAGAGGCGATACCCTTTCTAGGGCACCCCTCACGTAACCCCGTTACAGCGATAGGAGATCTGAAACAAAAATTATTTTTCTTGGTAGAAGTCATAGTGGGGTTTTAAACGGTACTACAACACCTTTAACAACGATATGAGCGCATTCTATCAATATTCAAACAAATCTGGAATTAAACTTACCATCTAACTTTCAGCTAACCTATCCAAACACAACACCAAACGAGAAACAACGAAGTATACGTATTACCCCTATGACATAATGGTCAACAACGTCGATCCCGTCGCATCAAAGAGATCAATTCTACCTTACATGCGGTAACATTAATCGCGGCCTTAAGGATTATGGTCGCTGTGTGCCGGCAGTGATGTTAGCTACCATGGATGCCGTATTGCTTTGTGTCCTTGACGCCACAGCAGCTTGAGAAACATGCCAACAGCGCTGGTATGGGCTGGCAACACACTGGAGTTAAGGAACTGCAAAACCAATTGGTTCGGTTTGTTCGGTTTGTGTGCGCCTCGACGTATCTTGAAACACGTACTGCTGTAACAGGGATTTGGTGGTCATCTGTATTAGTTTCTGGCCTCAGGCAGATTTGTGGGGAATCTACGGATACCGTCTGCAACAAAATGCACACCATTGGTGCTGTTCCCGCAAGGTATACAAAAGGTTGAGGGTGTCCTGTGTCAGGAATATTCACCCCGGTAGTTGGAGATGTTAGAATACGGTGGTGGAACTCGATATGTGCGTCGCACTTACTTCGTCCACGGTTAATCTCCATATTAGAAACTTGAGTTGTGCTACTTTCGGTGAGTGGTCGTCTATCGACTTCAGCTCGTTCTTGAAACAGCTCAGTAGGTTCAACTTTATGTCGGCCGTAGGTAGGCGGAATTGGTTTTGGATCGCTATCAGTTTCGGCCTCCTTAGATGGAATGTTTCTCTTCTTCTGAGTATTTCTGCGATAGCGCTCACGGTGGGTTGCATTCTGATGATCACGATGTTTGTTACATAGTCAGTGTAGCTCTCATTGGCCTTCACAGTACGCTCGTTTCCGCAGCGACCAGGATATTGGCACCACAGAGGTTCACGAACTTGTGAGAGGCTCTTTCGGTGATGGAAGTTCTCTTTCGGCATCTAGCTGCAGATCTGCGGTAGACAGAGTATTAGAACAATACATGTAGCACTATTACCAGATACATTACAGGAAAGTTTACCTAGCGGGTGCGAATGTTTGAGGTCAATGCGTTGCGTTCTTTTTTCGCTTCTCGTTTTGGATTCACAAACAGCAGAACTTCAACCTGTTCAACATAGAATAATATGTAGGTTAGTAGGTTATCCATCAGAATCGACCCATCTTCAAGTGTAACGATGGTCCCACAACAATAACACGACTACTGAAATATTTCACTATAGAGTCTAACGTACCAGCATGTTGACCTTATGCACCCCCACCCTTCATGTCTCATCGCCACTTTCAGTGTCTTTGGCGCCGGACAGTAATCAGAGTCAACACTAGGACTCCTGTAGGGAAGCATTTTGTTAAAAAAAATAAAAATAATAACGAATGTTGGTCATGTCCAGGCTTCGAGTCGCCGATTAGATTTGCATCTGCATCTGCAGTCGCATGGGACTTGGTAATGTAAATGGATGGTGAGTCTACGCTACCGGCAGCAAGATGACTACCCCATAAGACGCTGTGTACGACAAAATCACAGTCTCCACGACTTCCCAGAAGCCGAGCACACGTCATAGCGATTGATCAATCTCCATGGGATTGTAACTGCCATTGTTGTCCATCCTACTGCGATGGTTGACCCAAGTATATGCAGCTATAGCCTCTGTGGGCGTGAACTTGAAACAACTCGTGAATGATCAACGCGTGAAACGTGTCACAACAGCATCGATATTGCGCAACGTGTGCCACAGCCTGCACTCCAACATGCACTATGTTTCGTGCCAGAATCGGATAAAAACACTCATTCTCTGCCGACGAAGTGATCAAGCCAGCAGAACGCTGATGCAAGTCATCCGATATCCTACTTACGAGCCAAACAACTTATTCGGAATAGCAATGTTTGCGGTGAATACGCTAAAGGCATGTGTAAGGGAGGTTCAGAACGAGAGAGTGATGATTTAATAAGAGAATTTGCTGGAAGCTGTTCAAGTTGGAGAAAATGATATTTCCATTTAGTTTTTAATCAGCGAATAAAAAACGGTAGCGTTTCTGATATCACGATTTTCATCGTGCAGGGGAAACTAAGAAACCGTGCTAGCTGATATTAATCTTTGCTTTTATAAGTTTATGGGGGCGGTGCACAAAATATTTTTGGAAAATATATTTTGTGTCATTGCCCCCTAGCAACCAAGGCGACAACCGTCGATGCTGCCATACTAGTATTAATAGAGATCTCTACTGAAACCAAGTCAAAATCGTCAAAGGTACTTAACCCAATGGACTCCAAGAATAATTCTATCGAATTCAGATTTAGGCGACATCTTGGTCAATAAACTATATGCAGACCCTTTATCTGTTGCATCTTGAACGTTCGCACCCCTCCAGGAATATCTTGATACCGAAATCCATCTAGAAAAAGCCATACGTTCGATATGCCCTGTTGGTAGATGGGTTCTCCGTATCGTGATCGTTCCGACTCACCGACGCTTTCCGACAAAGAGGAAAAACCTCAGTGCAGTTTGAGCTCAGTCCGATTTGAGGTTGTTCCGTGACAAAACAAGTGGTGGCTGAAATGAGAAGGTTGAGAGAAGAAGAACGCCGCAGCGCGCGAACAAGCTGCGCGTGCTGGACTAAAGCTGGAGGTGGCATCTGGGATTTGAACGTTCTATGACTGCAGTTCGCGTGCTGCGTGCGAGGAGATGGATGTTGCTGTACTGCTGAGTGCCTACGTGGTGTAGCGGGATCAGCAAAATCTGCGAGGTTGCTGGATCCGACTTCCCACCAATGCCCTGACACCGACTAACGAAGAGGGTCCACCAATGATCCGTGATCTGCTGAACTTGCTCACCTTGTGTACCCGTCGGTTCGGCTGGATCCTCCTCTCTTGGTGACTGCTAGGTTGCTCGATCTGCGTTGGTTGAACGTCTTGGCGTGACGCTGGGGTTGTCGAGTAGCGTGCGAGTCTTCACACCACTCTCCAGTAGTAGATCCGGTGTCCAAGCGATTAGATCAAGCTTGGATCCGGCGGCCTAGATCTGGTTCTGGCCTTGTAGTAATTCCTTTGGTGTTATTATCCCTTTTCTTGAGGCCCTTTGATTGCTTGGCGCTTCCTATAGCGCGATCTTGATCGTTGAGAAACCGAAGATCTACCGGCTAAGCAATAAATACCGGGATCCTGGATCTGCACTTAGGGTAAGATACTAAGAGGTTGGATCTAGCCAATATATTATCTAGATATTATCAACCACCCTAGATCTACACACCTAACTCGCTATTAATACCGTAGGGCCAATGTAGTTCCCGTTTCCAGGCGCGTAGCGAAGCACTTGTGTGGTACAATGCAAATTCGGTTCTGATTTCATGTTAAGACCTATCCCATCCTGTATCCTATCCTTAACGACACATCGACGGATTACGCTATCCTGATTCTTGTCCTTTCTCACTTCTCACCACCATAGCAGTCGACATCTTTGCAGATCACCTTGGATCTGGACCATAAACATTAGACCACTAGTCGCAATGTTGTGATCTCGACTTCTTCTTTCGCCAATATTGTAATCATGCCCCATAATATCCCGATCACACGTTTCCCGAGTCAGATCACGCCTTAATAGGCCAGATCATGCTGATCCAATTCCAGATCGGCTAGATCTCCTTGATTTAGGGTTCCCATGACTGATCCAGTGATAATACTTCGTAGTAAGCATAACCATCACGTATCCGAGCTTATTCCATGCTGTCAATCCTCCAATCATCGTCCGGTTTTGCCATAATATATCTGGATCCCGGTTCACTCGGATCCTCCTATGGATCTGGATCCATAAGTCCTGATTCAAATCCCCAGAATGGTACCTGATAGGCTTCACGGATATAGCATATGGCCCAGATCCAGCCATCTAGATATAGATCACCGGTTTGCATATATATCGACATACCGCCGCACCCATCTTACAATCGCACCAGTCCCACATTATCCATATCCACATGTAATCCTCCCAACCTTTCCGATCTGGGTATATGTGTAGATCGTATGTCAGTCCATCCATCACGTCCCACCCAGGGTTCCACTAATCTCCATCAATCTTATCCATCAACTGGATCCGTGACTAGATCCATCCACATCGGCTCGTCATCCAATCCAATCACGTCATGTCAGGTCCGATCACGTCCAAATCGGATCTTTCCTGGATATTCCAATGCCAAATCTTTCGGATCCACTTCACAACAGCCACCTCCTGGTCGACAGTTGTAGTTGTACATCAACTTCACTGCGTCCATTCTTCAAATCACGCACAAGTCTCCCTACTTCTTCACTCCTGCTCAACTATGTCGGATCATGGTCACGATTGATCACAGCATGGGTCTGACCGCCACGATCCTCCTTCGCCCCGATCGGAGATCAGTGGCCCAGCCGGAGACACGGCCGAGGATCACCGTCGACCCACCGCCACCCTACGCCGTCGAGTGCTGTACTGAAGCAATGAACTCCGGCAGGCCACTCGTCGAGCTGATGAGGCCACAGATCTAAACCGTGAACGTGTCTGCTCCCTCGAATCTCTCGAGATGATGTGTGACAATCAGGGTCGAGAGATCGGGCGCTATCGGGTTGAAGTTAATCGCCTCCGAGAGGGGCGTGATACCCTTCAAGCTTCTCTGGAGTCCGATCGTGTTATCGGCATGGAGCCGCCACCCGCTGCGCCCGAGGTCTCAGCCTTGGAAGCCCAGATCGCTGACCTCAATCGGGATCTCGATCTTCGGATTGATGAGATCCGCCACCTGCAAACTCATATCGACGATCTCGCTCGAGATCGTGGCAATCCGAAGTCTACCATCCACCATCTCGCCTCTGAGATGGCTCAGGCGGGTGGAGAGATTCTGGATCTTCAACAAGCCAACCCCGATCTAGATCGGGAGGATGCTGAATCCACTCTATCTGCGACGGAGGAGAGCTTGCTTCGGACCCGATCCGAACTGGATCGGGTTGAAGCAGAGCTGCTTCTGTCTTGATCCGATCGTACTGATCGCGGGCCTTCGAGTTCTGAACTGCGGCCTCAACAGGCTGATCCCCAATCGACTGGCCCCTCCCAAACAGATCTCGACCAGGTCGTTCGGGATCGCGACTCCCTACATGATCAGATCCGTGCGCGGGACGCTAAGCTCCTGTCTGCGCAGCAGACCCTGAGGTTATTGCGAGATATAACCCGTGGGCGTCACGATGTGGAGGGAGCCCGGAAAGCTTATGCCGATCGGGAACGCACTACCACCGAGGATCTAGCTCAGATCCGTACGCTCTCTCGGGATCAGGGCAACGTGGTTCGTGAGCGCGATGCTCTTCGCCATGAATGCACGGCCGCCTTTCAGCGTCTCACATCGATCTCAGCCACAATTGGAGCGCTCCCTCCTCAGACTAAGCTGCGTCTGGATCCCGGATCCGACACCGATCAGCCCACGGGAGGGATCCCACGCTCACCTTCCGCGGAGACTTCGGGTAGCGAAGATCTGGACGCCGATGTGTCCGGATCCAAACGATCTCGCAGTAGATCCATCTCCCCTTCTCCATCGCGGCCCCACAGGTGGGACCGGTCCGGCTAATCCGACTGCTGGACGCCAACCCCACCGGATCACCTTTCTTCCTCAGATCCCATTCCCTGAAGGGGTCCTCGCAGAGCTGAAACCCACCATCAAGAAACAACTTCATGAATGCGATCACCAGGCGGTAGTCGATTTCTTTTGTCATTCACTCGAGTCCCAAACACGCGGCAGTCTCGTGTACTACTCGAACCACATCGAGGACAGGTTGGTAGCAGTTTTCTTCCTTCGCATGGGTTTTGGTTGTAGTTCTGACGAGTCTTCCGTTTGTGTTGGTTGTGTAGTAACTGTGTGACCCGTAGTTTGTTGCAGCACGGCGCCTTCGATCACCAGGAGGCGAGCTGTCATTAGGCGATTACTTTCGGTAAGCTCGTTGATGAGAGCGGCATGATGGCATTCAGACTTGCAGCTGTTAGACTTTGAATGTTGTAGTTCGTGATCGCGCTCAGGCCCAGCAGCGATTGCTGGCAAAGCCGATGATCAGACCAGCATTTCAGCCAGGCTAATCGAAGCAGCATCACCATGCTTCGGACGATGTACAGTATCTCTGGAGCCAGTGTCTTCATTAGAGGGAGATACTTAGTGAGGTTCGCGGTTAAGACTCCAATTACCTTGCGACTCACATTGAGTTTGGTGTTCTCCAGACTTATTGCAGCTGCCAAATAGCAGCTCCTGCATCCTAGCCAGACACTCCGGCGCTCCGTAGTCAAGCACACCGATGTCAGCAACTGAAGGAGTCTCGTTGGGCTTCCGCCCACTTAGGACACTGGCGACTTCCTGTCCTCACGCGGCGTATTGAAAACGTAGGCAAAAACCTTTGTTGGTTCGAGTTATATCCCAGGATCCTCTATCGAAAATCCACTGAGCTGCTAGCCGATCATCCCCATTTGCGTGCTGGGCTCCGCCTCTGCGGAATGAATGTGAAGTTAAGCTGCTCGACGCTCCGGCCGGTTCCGCCACTCGCTTCAAGAAGCGATTTACATACGATTGTACAGTGTCCTCGAGTCTGGTTGCACACATCGAGAAAGGATGCGGTGCCAGTGGTAGCAGTTGCGACTGGCGTTGGAGCGGCATTGGGGTGGTGGTACGACCGAGAACGGGGTCTGGATCAGCAGACGCAAGGTGGGCCTGGTCGTCTGAAGCATGTTATCCAGCAACGTTTGGAGCGGTGAACCAATATCGGGTGAAGCAGAGCCTGGTGTGGCGAACAACGGAAGCTGACTCAGCAGCGATGCGCATGGGGCTTCTTGCATCACAAGGGTGACTGCAAGCGTGTGAAGCGGGCAGTTAGGAAGTCATCGCGGTCATGTACGAGGGTGAGGCCTTGTTCTTCTGCTGTTTTTACTCGTAGCATCCGTACGAAAAAAACTTTATCAGCTGACATTGTGATGTGTTGTTTTGAGACGTAGCCGAGATCGGATGAACGGCCGAAGCAGTACCACATAAGGCAGGCTAAAGCAGCATCTTCGTAGTCAGAGAGCACGGCTGCCGTACTGTAGACATAGCGAACAAGTGAGCGTAGGTCATCCTTTGTACAAGGCGTTGTCTTGTTAGTAACCCCCCATTTTCATGTTTTAAGCAATGCTTTTCTAGCGCCTTTCCTTGCTTTAAGAGTACTAACTCTGTAGGTACTCTTAGCTGACGAAACGTGTCAAAAAACCAGAGTTTCACATTCCTATAGTATGAAATTGCCGCGTTTGAAGCAAGCTTACCTTTCTTACCTTCGTAGGTGGCTAGATGGTAGTCAAATCGATCCACTAATGCAGCAAGAGTCTTGTAAGTCTTGTCGGGGAGGATGCATGCTTGGATCACATTCATGGAGACATTCTCCTCCTTTAAGATACGCTCGAATGCACTGATCTCCGTGGTGCGTGCCTTCTGTGTGTTAGCTGGAACAGAGCAAGAAAGGTTCATGTGAAGTGCTGTTCGACTCTTCTGTTTGTTTCGAAATGACAAAAGCACACCACTACGCTGTCTCTCTTCCTAGATTAGGGCTTTGCCTACTTGTCGGAGCCGTAAGAATATTTTTGTATTATTTGAATGAGTTGGTTTCACTATTTAACATATACATATTTTTGTGAGCTTCCGACAAATATGTGTTGGAAGCTGTCGGAAAGGTTAGGGACCAGTAACGCTCTTTAATTGGGTAAAACTGTCTTTTAGATACCTCTGGTTGGCCAAAACGTATATCCCGTACGCAGTCCAAAAGCTGTTGTCGGAAAATAGTATATATTCATCCACATATATTGATCGCAATTGGCGATTTACATCTCTGTAGTGCAAACTGCACGACCTTGCCATCTTCGTAACCCACGTAAAAAGACAGTTCTTCTGTTCAAATTTCTACAATTGTCGGTACACCAGCACATTCTTCTTGCGCTTGAACACGAGGTAAAAGGTCATCACGCACAACAGCGTCGACTTGCCGATGCCCGACGATCCCATGAGGATACTTCTTTTTCGCGCGGACATTGATGTTGTCAGGAGTAGACTCTCAAAACCATCCATCAACTAGTATCGATGCGATCTGATTGTCTTCCAATCGCCAAAAGACTTTCCCGTTGCTGGTGCATCCACCTAAGTCGCTCATAAACCTCCAGATCAAAAGGATCACTTGCACAGCGTCAACAGCCTATTCTGTCAATGAAATGCATTCCTCCTCGTACTTTTTCGGCTAGTTTAGGACAGTGGTGCCTGGCATTACAATTAATTTGGTCACTGGTGCCACAGTGCGAGAAACAACATGCTGCGTCGGCTCCAGGTAACACAAATAGCGCTCGAGTTCGAACAAGCACGGTAGTGTGGGTTGGGGGAGCATAGCAACTAGTCAGAAGATTAGAGACTAGACTAGGAAGTCAAAATCAAAGTGAATCATTTATTCTCAAACAACCATAATCACATACAACGTACTTCAGAGAGCGCGAGGAGATATCCGTAGGAAACTGAACGTCTAACTCTGTCGAAGCTTGACAGAGCCAGACAAATCGCAAGTTCGTGAATTTCTCTTAGATATGCGTGCGGGCAAACTATTTCCTTGATTTTTTCCCGGTCGTTCGTCAATGCCCTGGATAAACAATGATTGCGAGCATTGAATACCGCGTCATCACTGTGGAAAAGGAGCACCCAAAGCGAAATTGTGCTAATACCAGTCTAGCAAAAAGTTGTTGCCTACATTTCATACAAAAAATGATTACGTTCATCAGCGGGAACATATTCCATCACCCACTGCAGTTACAGCGTATTTGTTGCTTTCATTTCGCACTTGCACTCCAACACTAAAGCTCACGGATGGGTCATCACTACGTCGTATTTCTAGCTACGTTTGTTATCCTTGCTAACGTTCATGTTTCTTGCTCTGTTTCCTCAATTCTACCACCCTCTTTCGCTGAAGGCCAAGACAACTTCACGTCCAGTCGGTTTCTCAGGACTGGCAAAGTTATAAGTAGGGAGAGCGAGGAGAGATTTCCTCAGATTCCGAACTCGATCTTCGAGAAAACCAAAGGGTTCTTACTACCGCTTTCCGACAGTTCGATCACTCGCTGGCTAGACAAGAACAAACCAATCGACAAGGTTTTTGTCCGATTGCATCTCGATGCGGCAGGAAAAAATCTATTTGAACACCCGAATTTCATTACTTGGACGAAGTACGCGAACGATTTAAATGCCAAGACTCGCGAATCATCATTTCCCGTAATGTCGAAATTGGAGCAATATTACGGTAGCTACGATCTAGCTCAGATGATCAAGGTGGGAAAGATGAACCCCGCTACGGCGAGTATTGCCAATGATATAGAAATCCAGCAATTCAAGTATTGGTCTATGTATGGCGGTCCTGATCATGCCTTTCGTGCGCTACACCTGAGTTTTGCAAGGGAGAAGTTTCTGGAGAAGCCCCTGGCCTCTACTTGGCTAAATTACATGACATTTTTCAACGAGAACACAAGAAGAAAAAAAGAAACGTTCTTACAGACACTGGCAAGATACAACGATGACGCCGGTATCAGCGCAATAGTTGCAGCTGCCAAGAAGACACCAAGTACAGTGGATTTTGGGAGAAAACTGCGGATCGAGCAGGCTGAACGTTGGTTTACTGAAGGAGAAACTCCTTTTTATATTTTTCATCGATTATCGTTTGATGTCGTAGGTGATAACGTTCTCGCTAGTCCCGAGTTCAAGGCTTTCGCCAAGCTCCTGGATCGCTACAACATGGAAAACCCTGACAAGAAAACTACTTTAGTTTCGGTACTAAAATATGTCTACGGTCGGGAAGGGCCTTCGAAGCTGATTCTAAAGGCCTTATTGAGTAAGAACCCGAGTACAGAGAATATAGCGAAACAAGTGGAGATGGAATTGTTCAAGATTTGGCTGACGAAGTATAATCCGGATCAAGCCTTCCGATTCTTAAAACTCCACCGATCACCTGATAAGGTGTTGGATAACCCAGTGTTGAGCACTTGGGTGAGGTACATGAATACGTACAACACAAAGAATCCATCGAAGAAAACGACCATGATTGACACATTCAGGACTCAATTTGGGGACGAAACGCTGTCCAAGTTGCTCGTTGAGGCGAAAACCATTCCGAGTTCGAAGAAGCTGGTAACAGATTTGCAAACTTCATTGCTCACGAAGTGGGCGACAGAGAAGAAAACGACAGCCAGTGTCGCCAAGCTGTTGGGAAATTCAGAGGATGGACAGTTGTTGCTGAAAGCTTACGCTGGCAAATTGGCAGATGTGTGAGAGAACCACTCTTCAACCACTCCAGACGCATATCTTACTGACCCGCTCGTTAGATTGCAGTCCAAGGTGGTCGTAGTACAGTCATAGTAAAATCCAACATGAACTACTACTACAGCTTAAGAATTTGTGCTTCATGAGTTCAGGTATACCGGGTCGTCTGCAGACTGGACAACTACGTAAACGAGAGATGAATGGTAGAGCTCATTGATCATCAGGTGAGTTTATTTCTAGAAAACACTCAAAATGTCAAGTCTTTATTCGGAAAGAGAACCAAGGAATTACTGGAGGTGGTGCTGTTCACATCAATGGACTGTCTATCTGAATGGATATCAATGCGAAAACAAGCACAACAATAATTTCCAGCATATGAAGGAATGTTGGTGACGTCTTCAATTTCGTTGCTTGTTTTGACACTGTCCTAAGACTCCATTATTATTTTCGTTGGTCAGAATGGTTTGGTTTATGTGACGAGTTTATGAGGATAAAGGTTGACGCGGTTGATTATGGAATCTAAAGATACGAGGTATTATAGGAGGAAGATTTTATTCTGGATCGTAAACAATGACACAGGCAAAGCTACCGCCGAATTATACCCCTTGATCCTTGACGTCAGCTGAGCGAAAGAAAAAGCTTAAGCATAGTTCATCCTGGGGGTGTCAACGCAAGCAAATTGATCTGGTGTGTATTCAGTGCAAAGGGCATCACAAAAACCTACGTAACATTGGTGAAGTCTGCCTCGCACTGTCGAATAATACATGGTGCTGTGGCTTAACTCCATGAGGAGAGGAGGCTGTACTGTTTCAGCGCTAATGCTCCAATTCAAGGCGCTTGAAATGGCATCAGAGCGTGGTTTATCCGCGGGCATATTCACCGCTTCTTATTCGAGGAGGAAGGGTTTCATATGGATTCGATTGTCTATTCGTGTTCGTACGCGCCAAGGGCCGACCACGGTTGAAGATGCCGAAACTGTGGCTGCAAAGTTTCGAACTGAAGTGCATGAAATGATCGTGAAGTACACTTCCACGGTTATCAATGCTGATCAAACAGGTGAGCTGTCTAGCATTTGATCATCTACGATTCCCGTCGTGTCCATTTTTTTTACGCTAATCGGTAGGATTTTAAAAATAATTATTACCCACTGGACTACGTCATTACCCTAATCGTCGCACCTTCCCGTTCGTTTAGGACTTGAGCGCTACGGTATCTGGTATACGATAGGTACAGTGCGCGCCAAATCGTTAGGACCCCGAAATTTGGTTACACTTTTGCCTATATCTCAGCTGGTACTGCTAGTTAGGAGCCGCTACTTAGATATGTTGTTCTCTGGATATTTATTATCCAAAGTTTTAGGTGGGATCGCAGACCGTCTGGAAACTTGTATAAATACATAGACCAGTACATATCGTAATTTAACGAAACTTCACTCTCTATTATAAAGAGTCACAAACGATCGGGAAATCGAATACCTGTCCTCATTTTTATCACGAACAGGTGAATGTTGACCCATCCGGACACTAACGACCTTCGTACGACCTAATAATACGTAACATTCGTGCAGCATTCACGTAACATCAACGGGACCTGATGGTGGCGATTGGCTCGATGATCCAGTGCATGAAAATCGTAACAAGTCATTTCAAGCTAGCGAATGGCTCTATTGGGACTGTTGTTGCAATTACGCTAGCTAAAAAATGATGATATTGAAGTGCGTGTCGTTGATGGAATTGAAGAGCATCAACACTCTACCTCCTGATGTTGTGTTCGTCAAGTTTGAGAATTATTCAGATTGCTCCTTTCATCCGGTGCCTGCCAACGATACTGAGAGAGGAATCAGTGTGAAATTGCCAGATCGGCAGTTCTCTGTATGCATACGTCAAGTGCCGTTCGTACTTACATACTCTCTCACTACGGAAAAATGCCATCCAACACGACGTTCACCACAACGATCATCATTTTATGTTGCGGTGACGCGGGTCAAAACTTACATCAGCTTTATCTCGTGACGCCCCTTATAAAGCAGTTTCTGGAGTACTTCATTCCAAGTCAAGATGCACTTCGAGAGAGCTTGAGACCGCTGGCACGAACAATCTGTCTCTAAGTATTTCAATTGCTCAATTTCTAGTGCATGTTATATAAGGCTTCATCGAGGATGTTTTGCTAACAAATTTGTTCTGTAAAACAAGTCGATATACATATCCAGAGCTTCTCCGGGCAACGCACGGCATTAGTCTTTAGTAGAGAACTTTAGTTTTGTAATAAAAATCGGTTTTGGAATAGCGATCGCTTATTCCTATTGCAAGAAGGTAGTTTGAACTTTAGTTAGCGGAATATCTGCTTTGGAATTGCGCGCAGCGTTTCCCTTGCGCGTCAAAGGGTTTAAGAGATCAAACTCGTGAAAGGCAAAGATGGGAGCAGAGGTGACTAAAAACGAGCTCAAGTTCCTGATGGCAGCGATCATGCTGTCTTTGGGGATCGAGTTCCCGTATGCGCTGGCGCATCTTATGCGGTATGTATGCATAAAAATGCTACGAAAGAGGCCCTCCCTCAGATGTAATCGCTTCTCGCTGAACGATATCGATGCTACGTCATGTCGGCGTCTCTTTCGCTTCCTCCCAGAAGAAATTGAGCGATTGGACTCGGCCCTGGACCTTCTTCAGTTTATCTACACCACCCAAAATGTTCCTGTTCCTCGGAAAGAGGCGCTGTGCCTCCTACCGTGTCGCCTTGCACATCCATGCCGGCTGGAGGATCTTGAAGTTGAGTTTGGACGTCTCGAGCTCACGTTAAGCTCTGCTATCAACGTCACAGCAGGATTGGTGTCCGAAAAGGTCAAAACGAAGATGGAGTTTGATCAACGTATGATTGCCAGATATCACCGTCGCTCTGCGGACGCAGTCTATGAAAAATTCAGTCGTTTAAGGAATAGCTTTGGATTTTTCGACTTAACTGTCCGGCCAATTTATCGCCCAACCAGATTCCAGAAGCAAGCTTTCAGCAGCCACAAGAAGCTACACTGCATCAAGTTTGAAAGCGTGACAATGGCAAACGGCTTAATCGTGTCTTTCTTTGGGCCATACGAAGGCCGTCGCCACGATTCATACATGCTGAACGATAGCGACATGATGGAATTGATGACTCGCTTCCTAGGGTCCGCGCTTTATGGTGATGAAGGGTACCCACTGCGCAGCTGGCTTATCATTCCTTATGCAAGTACTTCACCAACAGAGGCGCAGCTAGCTTTCAATCTTGGCTTGAGCAAGGCTCGCATAGCAGTAGAGTGATCCTTCGGATGGATCGTGCGCTATTGGAAATTTTTCGAGCTGCGATGCAACATGAAGGTGTTCAAATCTCCCGTGGGCGTGCTGTACATCTTGGCAGCATTTCTAACCAACTGCCTCTCGTGCGTAAGGCGCCGAAATGAGACAAGCAAGTATTTTCGCTGCATGCTACCAACGTTGGCCATTTATCTGGCAGACCTGACCTCGCAAGGAGCTACTGACGAAGTGGAGCTTAGTTCTGACGATGGCGTAGACTTTTTTGAAAACGGGTCCGACATGTCAAGCTGGGATGGCAGCGACGATGCAAGTAGCGAGAGCTCTGATGGTGACTTTGCATCGGGGTATTGGAGTGCTAGCGATGATGATGGCGATTACAATGGTAGCAGTGGTGATAACTGCGACGACAACAAGGACTAAGGCAGGTTTGCTCGTGAGAGCTTCAGTGGCTACAGTGAGTAGGTTGTTTCGTTAAGCAAAATGAGCCAAAATGGATTTTAAACGTGGGGAACGCGACTAAAGCTGAATTGAGTGATCGTAATGCAGTGCGGCGTGATACATGTATCACCAATCGACTGGAGCCTTAGTGGCGACCAACCTAATTGTTTTCGGTCTCCGAGCCCGGTAAGACCGGCTTTTGCAAGGCATCTGTGATGATCTGCGCCACTTGGAGCAGGTTTTCCGATTGTTGGGCTTGGAACTCTGCAAATTGAAGTTGCACCTTTACGTCGCGATCCGAACGCTCTCGAGCCTCTTCCTTCCGACGGTTCTCACAGCTCTCGCTCAACTCCTTCAGAAACGCAAACGGATCGGACTTTTTGCGAGTCTCCTTCATCTTGTGAGGCCTCTCCACAGAGAGAGCGGCATCCCCAATTGCCGCACCTCCGATACGATCGGTCTCAGTTTTCTTGCGCTTGCTTTCTTTACGCTCCGCTTTCTCGAGGTCCTCGTTTTCTTTGTGCTTCACGTAACGTCTCATCAACGCCTCCAGCTCCTCTTGATCTGCCGTCTGCTTCGGCTCCCTTCCTGTAGTGCACGTCATCAGCAAGCAGTAAGTTCCTAATTAGTTCCTAAACAACGTGCAATTCCCTTTGCCGTCCTACCTGATAGAGCGCGGTCGGCGTTGGCCGCTTTTCCGTACACCTTCTCTAGTTTTTCGATGTGCTTACGAAGGCCGTCAGGAGTGATGTTCTTGCACAGCACGACATCCGTTAGACGCTTGGTCACTCGCACTCAGCACTCGGCTTTGGATTCGTTCTCGCGATTGAAGACCCCGTGGTCTCCAAGTACTTCGGCTATCACCATGCAGTCCTCATTCATCGAGTACGGCACTCTTTTCTTGCGGGTCTTTGAAGTGACGTGGCCATCCTCCCCATCAGCTCCTCCATCGCCGCATTCAGCGTCAAGAGCACAGTCGGCGTCATCTTCCGGTCTTTGACCGTTCTTCTCTGCTTCTGCAACGGCTACAGCCTTGGCCTTCTGCTGGGATGTTGTCTTGGATGCCCGATTTGAGGTCCGCTTGGATGGCAGCACTTGACGTGTTGCGGGCTGCACGACCGTCGGTGCAGGTGGTGCTCGGCTGGTCAGCGTCAGGTCCGTTGCGTCCGTCGTAGATGTTGCGCCTTCCACCTCTGGCAAAGCGGTGGAGGTGAGGTCAATGACAGAATTGTTTTCCGAGGCAGTCGGCGATGTGCTTCCGGGAAGTTATTCCACGGTAGGTAGAGTGATCTCAACAATTGTGAAGTGTTCATCCTCTGTCGAGACATCCGCTGACGCATACACCACTCGCACCTTCGCTCTATTCTTGTGCAGTCCAGGGGGCTTCCTCGCGACGCTGCTGTGCTTGCGGCATGTACTTGGTGGCGCCATCTTGCCGAATTTCCTTTGGTTTCCTTCCTACAGAAAGAAACTACCCGCGCAATACGATATATTATACTGGAAACGATCCATTATGTTCAAGAGGTCACCAGATTAAACAGGTATTTGGGCGGTTGTTCCACTGGAATAACTCGAGCCTCTTATATTCCAATGGAAAAGGCCTTCGAAAAAAACTGGTGTTAGTACCGTTTCTGACGCCCAAAGCACGAATTTATGGTCCAAAAATGGCGGGTTATTCCACTAATTAAAGTTCTCTATTAGAGAATATCTATGTCAAGAAGTGACTTGTGTTAACAACTCTGTTTTCACAGACAGTGGAAGACCTACTATACAAAGAGTTGGCTTCGGCATCACCGACATAACTTAGAACCAGCCCTTTTTTCTGACAAAATGTAAAGTTTTATGCGAAGCCAAACAAACTTCTACATTTAAATATCGTACCTAGTGAGACATCATTTCTTCTTTACTACCGCAAGACAGCGGCAAGGCATGGACTCCACGATATTTATGAATTTCCCTCCTAAACCGCTAGCGCAAGAACTGTCAACGTGTGGTTGGCAGTGTTCCATGCCTCTAGTTGGTAGAAATACATCACTTTCTACCAATAGGTGTTCTTGATATGAAGTCTTGGTGTGATCTACACCAAAGCAGGAAAACTATCTAACCACTAACAGACAATGTGCCTGTTCAGGTTGCGTGTAACCCTGTTGAACCACTACCCGTTAAGATAATACGTGCCGGTTTCGCTACGCCAATCAAAGATTTGACGATAACCGTCCAGTTTCCGGGAGAACGGTGAGCCCACTATCACAATGAGCTCGCGAATCGCAACACAAGCGCCTGCGTCGGCCTCGGTACCAACACCCGAGTCTGCATCAGCCTCTGTACTGACGTCCATGTCCGCGCCGACATCTAAACTCGCGCAGGCGTCTCTAGTGACGTCTACACCAGTGTCGCTTTCAAGTGAAACGACGGAGAGTAAGCTCTCCTTCAATAATTATCCCGTTCAGCAGCAAAAAAGCGAGCTCAGCGTGCTAAGTCAGTCACTTCTACGGACATCTTAGAAGTTCGGCAATCCTCACCACCGACGTCTCTATGCCGGTGATTATAGGTTCGACTTGGAAGACGGAGCGGTCATGGAAGACGATGTTTGCTCGTCTTCAAAGACTCTCATCCTTCTGCAGGATCGCATCGTCTACGTGAGGACGACCCGGACGCTTCATCCCCGAAGCGTCCGCTTAGCGAAATTAAAGTAGCGCCTTCCAAATTAGAGCGCCTGTTGCTCCGCGCACTGAGCATCCAGTGCGCAATTCTTGGATGCCGTCTGGAAGAGTCATTGTAGACCGTGTAGACAACGCTTTGCCTTCACACCCAATACCAGTCTATGTTTTGCAGCAGTTTCGTCGATGGAGATAGCGCCATCTGTCGTGTAGGACACGATAGGATTCTCATTTGTCGGGTGTGTTCCCACCAACAACACACGCTTCCCCGTTAAGGTCAGCGATTGTTGGATTAAACCTGAAGACCAGGAACGATCCCTTACACCGGGTCGGTTGTAAGCTCTTCTGTATACCGAGGTTGTTTTAGGTCACTCTTACCTGCAGCACTAGCCACGATCTTAGACTAGGGTGTTATATTGCGCTTTCGCGCGTAACCCTGCAGTCCCTCAGAGGACAGGGTACCGGCGTGTTAGACCTTATACAGGGGTGTCGAGGTATATCCTCGACGGGGAGCAAAATATACACTAGGACCTTAGTAGACCCAAAGTATACACGTAACGACACTTCACTGTCGCCTCCGATCTCTCGGTCACACCAACGCTAGGCCTGACTAGGATAAACTTTCGGTTCAATGTACCTTGAGTCTACCAACAGGCATCCCACACAACCGAGCGTGTCCTGGCACTTAAATAAGCTAGCTACACTTACCTAAGTCGAACTTGAACCTTGTTAACTGGGGGAAGGCTGCATTTTATAAACTGCTTAATATGAGGATCAGAGAGCCTCTGAAGGTCATCCTATGTTTTGCCCTATGTCTATTTACAAATATCAAGTGTAAACAAATCTCTGTAGTAGCCTCCGGGTCTCATCATAAGTACGACCGAGGGGTCCACAACTCACACTTAAGTACGGATTTGGGACAGAACAGACGTTTGATGAGGGGTCTGAGATGGGTACAGAGTCCTATCTCGGCCTAATCCAGTAACCCTCGGTCGGGTAATATTAGGCTGGACGAGGCTCCAGGATGTCACTATCGCTTCTCTGTCACTCCGTCGCGGGATGTATAATCATCCAATGGGGTGAACCCTCGCTTTTCACCGAAAGTTTTTGTTGTGGTTGCCCTAGCGACACGGTAGCTACCCCACAGTTATAACCCAACACCACAACTGCCCCCGCTTCGACGAGAGCCCACTAAACTGGTGGCCGTCGTGGCGCTTCAATCTCCAATCATCCTTCGCGCACCATGGCCATCTGTCGCGCGCTCTGGATCGGGCCACCGCCGCGGTCATACAAACTCTCGGACCTCTAGAGCATGTATGGGGGATCCTTGCTGTAGTCTCTGCGTTCATACCATACTTCAATTCTAACTCTTGGTTCACTCCTTGCAGCCTCAGACACCCGCTGACATCCCTCAGATGGCCAACACAACTTCAGAAGGTTCCGAAGCTGCTGAGCAGGCGGTGGAGACCCCCTGTCACCAACTCCCGCGCTGACAATGGATTCAGCAACTCGCGGGGTGTCAGGAGGGTCTTCACCAATTCTATCGCCTTGCTCGCCTCCGACATCTCCTCTCCCATCGTCATCCGAAACAGGCTCTCGTCCTACGCCAACTCCCGCGTCGGTAGAGGATTCAGAAACTTGCGGGGCGTCGGTTGGGAGTTCTGCGGATGTGTCTGAAGGGAAATGTCCTGCTGGTAGCCCCACCGAGCAGTCGACTCCGACCTGCGCCGATTTTCAGCTCTTGCAGCTCGGCTCGAAGCCCTCTCTGCCGCGTCGACACCAACTTAGATCGTCGTTTGCAGAGCGCGTCAAGCCTCGTCGAAGTTCTTGCTGCTGCTATCGATCCCGCCCGGACACCTCTCCACGAGTACGAGGAGATGATCTTGCTGCGTGACGAGGTCTCTCGGTGAGAAGCACAGGTCAAGGACACAGAGGAGAAGCTTGCCATCGAGTTCGGACTGCCAACGAGATCTGAGCTTTCTGCACCCAAGCGTCGAGCAACAACACTTTGCGCTTTGTGTGTCTGGAGAATGTCGCTCTCGCGAATTCGACCATCGAGACTCACGCTGACGCTCTGGCTCGTCTCGGTCTCCGCGTCAAAAATGCGGAAGATGACACGGCCACGGCAATTCGGACCATCAAGAAAGATCTGGAGCGCTTCAAGGCTGGTCTTGTACACCGCGCAGATGGCCAAGCTCCTGTTCTACCTCGTTCGGAGTGACAACGGCAAAGAGGACGCTGTGTCAGCCCGTGTCCAGGCCCTGGTGACGGAGAATACCGGTTTGCAACGGGTAAATACTATCCTCCGGCAACATCCCGCTAATCACGGCTTGGACACGGATTATCTCGTTCTTGCCTCGGTCATCACGGCTGGAGATATCGACTGGAACTTCTCGATTTGAAGCCTCCAAGTGTAACTGTTAAGAGGTCTCGGAACGTGGGCTCGTCTAGCTCTGAGAGCACCCCGAGTGATTTACGAAGGTTCCAACTCAGACTCTTATCCTGATCCCACTCTTCCAAGCTCTCCCAAGCACCGCAATCACCGACAGCTCTGGCGTCGACTCCGAGACGTTCCCGTTCTCGTCCTGGTCCTTCCAAGCCCGCAACACCAGCTCAGAAGCGGCTCGGTCGACCTTCGGCCAAACCCAAGCGTCGGTTGCTGGCTACGGCTCCTGTTCAGCCATCTTCCACCGGGCGTCCGTCTCCAGCTGTTTCGCCGACACTTGCCTCGGGTTCACCGACCCCTTTGCTTTGACTACAGCTGCACAAGCTTCTCTGGCTCCTCCTTTAGTCGTGTCGGCTGTACCTGCGGCGACCGAGGCTCCTCCTACACCACCGTAGGTGTCATCCGAGGTTCCGGGTGAGGCCCTCGAAGACGGTGAAGTAGCGGATGAGCCTTTCACAGCTTCGGATCATGAAGCGGAGGATACCTAAGAGCTCACTGACTCTGACAAGGACGTTGCTCCAACCGATGTCGCTGCTTTTGAACCCTCGCTCGAAGTCGTTGACTTGGCTTCTGGTAATGGGGATGGTGCTGGGGTATCAAATCCCGTCGACATCCGGTTCTCTTCATCGACGATTACGCTGCCCCGAAAGGATAGCAGCCCCGTCTGGGGAGCGTCTGTGGTGTCCGGTCTCCGTTCGATGGAGATGGTGGAACGAGAACTCGCGGAGGACGACTTCGTCCTTGGTCTCTCTCCGGTTAGTTCCGCACCACCAACGGCAGCGCAAACACCTCCTGCCACCGCTACCGGGACTATCTGACGTACCACTCATCAAGTTCACTCTCCAAGCCCTCGGCCAACAAGCGCCGTCTCGTCTGCAGCTTCTACGCCAGCTACGACGTTGTTCCGTCCTAGGCGGTCTCACTTGGGAGCTCGAAGACCACACTTGGTGGTTACGGCGGCTCTGTCCACTGCGTCCAGCGCGAGCTCGGAGATATTCACTCGTATTGGGAGCAGGACGGAACCGTCATTCGGGTCCAAGAAACTCGCTGCCTTGGCCGGACCTTTCTTAGAGTCCGGATTTACTGCGCCTGGTGATCAAGAGGCCTGGTGCCAGATTCAAAACCGCAGCCTGTCCGAACCTCTGCCAAAAGACGGAGTCTCGCCCGTGTCCACTGCAAGCCTCTCTGCTCTGATGGATTGGGAATACCCCGATCACCCGTCGCAGCGGCTCCGGCGAAGATTGCCGGAGTCGCCGTGTTACTTTGACTCGAGCGGGTTCCCACCCGGAACCAAGATCTCTATCCAAGACACTGGGCTCGGACGTACTGCCAAAATGAGGCGGCAGTTCCAGGGTGGACCCAAAGACAAGTCCGAGAAGGCAGACTTGGGTCTTGCTTTGTGGGAGCGACGCCATTTATTCCAAGTCTTGGCGGTCGAGAATCACCTTCGTCGTCTCGACCCCTTGGTTGTTGCTTTGATCGCCAAATGGAAGACCTGTAACAAGGATCGGAACCTCTGTGCGGACCGCCTCCGCCGGCGGATGGTGTACCGAGGCTCGGAATGGGGCGTCGGGCGTGACAACAAACCTCGAGAGAACACGGCTGAGCTTCTTTTGTAACCCTCCTATCTGTATTATCCGTTTGAAGTGCTGGATTGGGCTCCCACGACGGATAAATGGATTCAAGAGGGTTCTCAATGCGTATCAGCCCTGGTGCAATTGCTGGGTGGATGCCGCCACCGAACAAACCGTACAACACCAAATTTGTTCCTTGCAACTCGAACGTGCCACTATTTGTTCCTCGGCAGCGGTCTCGGGCAAGTGTGGCGTCCTCAGTCTTCGTTAACCCAGCTCTTGATCCGGTTGCTGTTCGTGCTTCGTGGGTCACCTAGTTCTTGGACACGTCCGGGTCAGCTCCAGATGCCTTGACCTCCGGTATTCTTGTGCCTCCTCCTGCTGACATCCTCAGCGCAGGCTTGGATGTACTCGTGGACCTGGTTACCGCCACCACCGAGATATGATATCGGTCGGTGTTCTTCTCGTTTTGTTGTCCAAGCTACTCAAGTGATCTCACGAGTGCAGTAGCATAATATTTGTAGCTTGGTTTCTCTGTCGTACTTCGTCGTAATCCCCAATTCACTGGTTCATTTACTTTACATGTAAATATGCAATGTTCAGTACAGTAATTGCCATCATTTGCCTCTATAGGCTGTACCGGCCCCACAGAGGATTCTCTTTCAGTACAGTAGCTTTTTCATCTGTCACCGCAGGCTGTACTGACCCTGCAGGCAGGTCAATGTTCTTCTTCGTCAATCCTGGTTTCACACGTTCCATGTACAACATACCAGGGTCGCCAGGCTCGAACAATGACCTCGGTGCGGTGGCCGGGGTGTGGTGGAGCAAATGAGAAGTTTCCTGGCTTCGGTCTCGTCCCGTCAATCGAGATTAAGAGCAATCCCCCCTATGGTGATCCTCGATATAGTGACACTCACTATAATGTCCAAGTGAATGCGTGCCTCATCATCCCCGCCCAAGACGATTATACCCACGCGATATCGATCTTAGCTTCATTATGGGTATTAGGAAGCCTGTGCAGTATGGATAGCCACAGATGGGAAGCATAGGACTTTAACCATGAATTCCGAGTTGTTTTTACCTTCTACTACCTTCTACTACACAAGTCGTCCTTCATCTACGCTATTCCGGACAGGGATATACAAGATTGACCCTCCCGACGTCACGCAGGATCAATATCGAGGCTAAGTAGAACCCCTACGCCCAGATTTCTTGGCTGGACGTTCGTCAACCCTCAAATCTCAAGACCCCGCTATAGGAAGCGGCAAGCACGTATTGGAAGTGTTGGGTAAAGGTCACACACCGACCACCAGACCCCCCAGGCTAAGATCGACACTGTCTTGGATCAAGATCAACCCAAGACACCTAAGATCGAAGCTCGATAACTACACGGCGCAGCGAGTAGAAGTATCCTCGTTTGCTGCCACCTCTCCCGCTGTCCTGTCAGACAGCAAGATCAACAACAAGTGCGTCTATCGAGATCACCCGAGGAGCGATCTAGTCCCACCGACGGTTACACAAGGTGAGATCAAGTAACTTCACGGAAGATCGGAGTACCCCCTCCGTTAGTCGGCAGTTCGGGCGCAGTGTGCAAGAGGACTCCTGCGATCTTGCGAATTCGCAGAACCACTTCGCCACAGGGGTGTCATCCGCTCCCCCTGAGACAAGGGGTGCCTCATCCGAGGGTTCAGCTTGACCAGTGCTCGGTATAGCCGATTGTTCTCTTCCACTAAGTGCTTTGTTGTGTTTTCGTGCTCACCGAGACTTCTGGTTGGCTTGATATTCCTTGGCCATTTCGAGTGCGATCTCCTGTTGACAGTCACTTCTCAGCGCCATACCAATGCATCAGTTTGCCTTCCAGACCCTCGTTTAAACGACGAAGTCATCGCTCGGAGCGTTGATTGTGCGTCCCACCCATGAACAAGGTAGAATGAAGTTTCTTTCCTCGTTGCATCCATCAATTTGTTGATTGTGAAGATTAGCTTCTCGGCGATCTCATTTGAGTCTTGATGGGGTCCTCGGCATACACACGAACGGTCTTCACAGACCGTTCTAGTTGGCCATTAGCCTGTGGGCGGTAACTCAGGGTTGTCCTTGACCTTGATTGTATCATTTCGGCAAAAGCTTGGAATACCTCGCTGATGAAGCGTGAGTCGCGGTCATGGCGGATCAATGTTGGGGCACCGAATCTTCGGTAGACACACTCTTCGAAAGCTTTTGCTACACAGAGTGCAGTTGTGTCGGCCATTGCCTTTCCCATCACGAAACCTGGGAACGCGCACTGGAAGAGCAAAAGCGCTGTATTGCCCCTCCGAGACTTCGGTAGTGGTACGACAAAGTCCATGGACACCAGTTGGAATGGTCTCTCGGCGAATACGTCCCCGGGCGAATAGCCTCGGAACTGTGGTCGGCTCTTGCTCGAGCTGCAGTCAGGGAAGCGTTTACATGCCGGTCGACGTCCGCGTAGAGACCAATCCAATAGTAGTCTTATCTGATCCTGTTGAAGGTTCGGACAATGCCTTGGTGGCCGCCTTCTAGCGAGTCATGGCAGTTTTGAAATACCTCTTGGACCATCGTTGAAGGCACTACCAAGCGTAGAATAGGTTCCTCTTGCTGTCGGTCTCCCTTCCGGCGGCTCGTTCCAAGGTAATATAAGACGATGTCCTCAGTTAGCGTGAACCGATCAGACATTTTCCATGAATCTCTCGCTGCTCAAAATCCGAGCTTTGAGTCTTCACCACAGAGCGCTGCCTTGAGGTTAGACCACCTCTACTCCTCGTCCTGGGCAACTGTGATTCGTCTCCGACGCTATCACAGGACCGTCCGAGGGTCTATGTCGTTTGCACTTGGAGCTGTTGAAGTCGAATCCCCGGCGCTCGGCTGCTCCTCTCGCACGTGGTTTTGAGCTTTGGTAGGCGTATCATTCGCTTCGTCTTGACTGTCCGCTTCTCCTTGGTCGAACACCGTGGCCTCGCTGGCAAATCCGACCCGCCTCTCGTTAACTATCACTTGCTGCCGGGTAGTCACCGTTAGTTGCCCGATCTCAGTGCCGTCTCGCACAAAATCGAAAAAGTTCTGCGAGAGGGAGAGCCTGTTCTCGCATGGGCTCGGACAGTGTTGACCGATGGTTTGTCCTCGGTCTCAGCCTTGGTAGTTGGTTCATAGATGACGTTTTGAATACGGTTTAGCGCAGTCAATTCTGACAGCCTGGCCTCGATCGACATCACTTTAAACATCTTGCTCTCACGTGTTTCGCCTGCAAGCGAATCTGCAGCAGCGTCGAACTTTCGGACCACGTGAAAGTACTTCACCGATCGGAAATTGACTGTGAGCTCTTGGTGGCGGATCAGTTGGGTAAACAGTGACTCCTTACGACATGCGATCACCCAAAGGGACTGCTAGATTGCGAGGCTCGAGTCGCCCAAGATGACTAAGTCATCGGTCGTGTGCTCTAAATGCGGCTTCTACGCCGTTGTTCATTCCCGCATACTCGGCGAGATTCACCGTGGTCGCCTCGAGGTAAACACTCGCAGCGGTCACTATAATCCATCCGGTAATATCCACAGTATCCACGCACAACTGTCATAGCCACCGTGCTTCTTGGTCTTAGCCGAACCATCAAATGACAGCACGAAGCCTTGGTAGTACCTCGGTAGTCGTGCGTACAACAGGTTCGGGTCCATCCTAATGCTCGGTGATCCTTTGGTTGGTGGTGTAACTTGTGCTAACGAGTCGTCTAAGTCGACGAAGATTGTCAACCCCGCTTGAAGTAACTGAGCGAACAAGCAGTCTCGTTCCTTCGCCCGCTGTACTATGAAGTGCCACGGGGGCTGCATAACTGCAAACTGGATGGTGTGTCCGAACAATGTCTTGGACTTATGTACCCAGGCGAGCGTTGAAAAGCTTTGCTTGTCCTCCGTGAGGTCAACCCCAGGTGCGAAGTCTCTGTCCTTTAACTGGTACGACGCAGCGCCGTACACTGCAGAGTCCCGGATGAACCGGCTGTAATAGTTGAGCGCACCAAGGAACGACTGCATCTCTTTCTTCGACCTTGGGAAAGGGATCTTCGTCACTGCCTTGGTCTTCTTAGGATCGGCTCGAATGCCCTCGGACGAGACTTCATGGGACAGGAAGTCTACCTTTGACTCCACGAATATACTCTTCGTGAAGCTGACACTCTGTGAAACGTTGGAGTAGCCTGTCCAACATCGCTAAGTAGCCGTCGAATGTATCGTTACCGAAACATTTCTTTTGTTCCGGATTTTAGCAGAATTTATGCTCGATAACTTCACAAATCGGCGGCGGCTCATGTGAAGTTCCGTACGGAAAACAGTGTCCGCATACTTGCGCAAAATTGAATACGAAGGGCTTTCCTTGAGTGCCTCCCCTCCTTGACTGTTGAAACGTTCAGCTTTCTCAGAGTCATGTGTGTTGAAGATAAAAACAGCTTTGATATCTTTGTCTTTATGCAACATTCGCAAAAATGCTGGGACGAGATAATCTTCGTCACTCCATGGTTACATTGGTGACCATGATGCCTATAGTAATTGAAGATCTCATGGTTTTGACTAGCGCGAGAGCGGCGTTGGCCGCCAAATCGTCTAGCAAGACGTTTGGTAGTTGCACAGAAATCGGCTTAGTCGACGTGTTACGAGGTGTGATACACAGCATCTGGGTTTTGCTCACGGAGCCACACCATACCGAGTACGATGTGTTTACTCTCCGGAACAGGCATGACCTGGTACGTCCTTGATGTCACTGGGAAACCTGGGATTTGTAGACTCATTTCTACAGTACGACGTGGACGATAGACTACTTGGTCGTACCCAAGGTCACCTTCATGAGCTCATGCTCATTGACTTCTAGATTAAGTCTCTTGACCAACTCTTCACTCACACAATCAAGACTGCTGCCATTGCGGATAAAAATTGAAACATCGTGCTTCCGATCTACATTAACATACGCTTTTGCTTTAACTTCGAGAATAGCGTACACAGACCCTATCTTAAAGCGGTTCGCTTCCTTTCTCTTGGGCTGCTAACACTGCGGTGAGATACGTCCGACTTCACCACAGTTGTTACACTTAGCCGTCTTTATCCAGTCATCATCCTTGCTCTTCTTGTTATCGAAACGTTTGTTATGTTGTTGTTTTGACTTAGACGAACGAAAACCGGTATTGTTTTAGGAAGACGCAGGTTTGGACGGAGCTGGAGGAGGTTTCCATGAATAATGCGCATACTCGAAGGTCAAGGCATTTTCAATAGCCTGCTGCTGCGTATGAGGACTATCTTCTTTGATCTTTCTAGCTGTTCCTTCCCGTAACCCAGTCTGGAAGTAAAACCGCTTCTCCATTCGCTAGTCGCTATCTCTGTTTGCGACATCAAGTCTAGAAAATTGGAGACATAATCATGGATGGAGTTCGTCTGCTTTACGCGGAACATCCGCTCACGAAGACCGTATTCGAAGTGATTTGGCCTAAAGCGCGAACGCAATTGGCTCTTAAACGGTGACCACGTTGCGTGCATATTAACACGCTCACATTCCGCGACAAAGACACGATACCAATTCAGCACGGACTTGCCTAAGTTGCTAGATATTATCGTCACAAAATCTGACAAATCGGCTTCCATCAACTGTCGCTTATTTGCGTAGTATTGTTCTGTTGCAAAGATCCATAATTCAATATCCTAACCATATTTGCCTTCATAAAACGGAGGATCCTTCTTCCTATGCTCACTGCGTGACGCAAGCAATAACTCAAATCTTTTATTCGCTTGTTGCATCTGGGGTTGGTACTCTTGTTGCTGCTGCGTAATAAACACTAGTAGTTGTTGCATGGACATAGCATCAGGTGCATGAGTATTAGTCCTTGTGGCATCCTCATCAGCAGCTTCACCTTGCGAAGTTGCTGCTGCAGTTGTGGCAGTTCTTAGCACTTGTCGTTGCCGACGGTTTGGAGATTCACTCTCACTCGCTCTACCCCTGGAACGCATTGGGAATAGATTGAATAGACTTTCCGTAGAGATTATCCAATAAAGCAACAATACACAATACAAGTGTCAAGTAAAACGAACTGTATTTACAGTTTAGTTCCTCTTAGGTTGAACGCGGATAATGCGGTTAAGCTTGGTGCTAACTTTGTCCTCACAGCCCAAAAGGTCACGCCAAGCACAATTTAGCAAACGATCGACCTGTTTTTGGTGTTCTTCGTCCTTAAACCAATCGGTGGACTTTCGGAGCCGAGTTACAATACGCTTGGCCTTCTTTACTTGCACAAGAAGGTCAGCTTGAAGTTTAGCGATTTTCTCGCTGTCACCCTGCAGCTCGTAAAGGTCTGGTCAATAGCACGTACTTGTTGGACAGCGGGTCTCGTAGCAAACGTCAATTGAAGTACTTTGGCCGTCCGAGACTTAATTGCTTTCTTTTTATCCAACTTCCCACTGCTCTGACTGTGGCTCTTTTTCCAACAAGCCATAGACCAGTACTGGGCACGGGAACAAGGCAAGGAACTACTACCGGGCAATCCAAGAACGGTTGTCTCTTACCAGAGGCGAGGCGTCAGGGACACTTAGGCCGGCTACTAGTAGCAGTTCAACAACTCAACCGATAGTGTTCGCTTAGCGATCTTGGCGGACGTTACAGCCTCAAAGTGGTATTTCCACCAGCCACACGCCGTGACGCAAACACTGCTCGAGAGAGCGTTCCCCGAATCAAGACTCCCTTTCGTGATCTAGTGCTTCCTCACGATGTGGTCTGCACCAATAACCACAGGACGACTCGATTCCCACAATATATGGCCACGAGCGCCCTACTCTTGAACCTTGGACCTTGAACCGAAGCTTGACTCGACGAGTGCAACTATGTCACGTAGCGGGAGGAGACGCGGAGGGCGAGGCTGCAGCGCAAACGGGCGCTGAGTCGAGGCGGAGGACAGTGCCTAGCAAGGCGCTTGACGCTTGAAGAGGAAATTGAAAAGTGAGATTAAATGAAGCGTTATCGGTTCGCTAGCCTAGTTGCTGGAGCTCACTGGATTGCTCACAGCTTCAACACTAAAATCAAGATGCCTATCTCTTTCTAAATCCCAAATGTTAACAATCCTACCACTATACTTCTTTTCCTTGGCCACGTCGTCTTACAGATCTTGAAGTTAATCTAGAATCCAGATTCCATCCTGGATACTGGCACATCTTGTAACGGGGTTACGTGAGGGGTGCCCTAGAAAGGGTATCGCCTCTAGAAGTAGATATACTTCTGTGAGTATTCGTTTTAGATACTTACTCGTGGGTGGTATGGACCACACCGCTGACACGTAGGTCTGGTGGCTGAGGGCCAACCAATAGCATTTGACCTACTTTTTATATACATATAAAGGTTAAATTATAGTTAATTAGCAATTTGTATTACAGGCCAAATGACCTAATTAACTATAAATAAATCAGTCGTATCTACTCTAAACTGGCTATTAAGTCCCCCCAGACCAGGGACTAGTGAACTGCCGTTCACTTAGAGTTTGTATACTCTTAATTGTCAAGCAAGGTGCTCGTGCGACCCCGTGACACTTGGTAGCACTTGTAGTCAATCCACACCTACGCGGGTAGATTGACTACCTGAATCCTCTGTGGCTCCTACAAGGTAAGCCAGGATGGATAGAGGGGAGTTCCCTCATTTGACCAACTCTCAGTTTGAGTCGGTCCGGAAGATGGTGGACATCTTTGGAGGAGATGCCCTCCGAAGCTTGGCGGCTGCTACGCCGGCCGAGCAGGTCGAACACATTGAGGCGTTCGGCACGTACGAGCGAGCTCATCACTCACGTACAGCGGCTACAGACCCCGTGGCTGAGATGAAGCCAGCCCAACCTAAGCCGCTGAGGCTTAAGGTTAACCCCTATGAGGGGAAGGTGGGAGAGAACCTCCACTTCTGGGTCAGAGAGGCCGAGCTCGCGATGGACGCGGCTCTAATTTCGACCGAGCGACTTCGGGTCGCTTTCGCCCTATCCAACCTGGGAGGTCGGGCGAAGACCTGGGCGTACACGCGCGAGGCGACAACGCCGGGTTGCTTCACAACCTGGGCTCAGCTGTGTCAACAGCTTAGAGCCGCCTTCCTTCCGGCGAACTACGAGTATCGCCAGCGCCCGCGCTTCCTTGCCTATAACAAGGGAAGCGTGAGCTGCATGAGTACATCCAAGAGATGCGAGTACTCGCTGCATCTCTGGGAGGGGGCGATCCAGATCGCCCTCCAAGAGGAGTACAACCACAGACATGCTCGTACTCATACATTGGTGTGGCAAGACCACAATGCGTCGACAGGCGCAGTGCAAGGAGCTCCAGCAGCTGGTGCTAGCACAGGGCCGGTACCGATGGAACTGGGTAGCCGTACAGAGCTCCATCAGTTGCTACGGATGTGGGAAGCTCGGGCACATGCAACGTGCCTGCCCTGCGGGAGGGCAAAGGAAGTTCCCTTCCAAACCTAGGGGCTCGAGGGGCCCGTGGCAGAAGCCGCGACCCAAGAGCCAGGGGAACTGGGGTCACCAGTAGGGGCGGGGCGCCTACTGGGGAAGATCTAAGTCCCCATGGTAGGAGTGCGGACGGCGCACGCCATGGAGGCTTAGCCCCTGAGAGCCTGGGTGCTCTCGAGACGAGAAAGAGCAGCGGCGGACTGCTCGTGGTACACGCAAGTGTACGGGGATATGGAGATCCCTTTAGAGTCCTGATTGACTCTGGGGCGTCGACGAACTTTGCTCGACGCCAGACGGTCGCGCGGAATGGCGACAAGTATGCTGTTGCTTTGCGAGAAAGCAAAGGCAGGGGCCAGGTCTCGGTGAGACTGGCCGATGGTACAGTGGTTAACGTACCTGGGGTCCGTATGGACCTGGCTGTAAATTTTGAGGACTTTGACACCACGGAGTCGTTCCTTGTCCTAGACATGGACAAGTACGACTTGATCCTGGGCATGCCGTGGCTCGAAAAGCCCGAGCTCTGGATCGATTGGCGTGGCAAGGCCATTGGGGCTAGCCGACCCGGCAGTCTCCGACAGAGCATTGGTGAGTAATGTTCCCACCTCTGTCCGGGACTGAGGCGCCAGGGATGGTCGCCAAGGCGCTTATGCGCCCGAAGAAGTACTGGGAGTCACTGACTCCAGCGAAGATGTTGCGATGAGCCTCGCAACCGGTCGTGAGACCAAGGCTCATTGCCAAGTGTGTGGGATTGCCACGACGGCAAGTCCCAACGCTGATAGTCGTCGCGCCGTATGGGCTTCGACTGTGGCAGTGCCGGACGGCACGGACCAGGCGGGTAACATAGGTCCGCAAGCAGCTGAGGCTGCTGGGGAGGACGCTGAGGGCGTCTCTGGCGTGGGTAACATAGTTCCACGCAAGGTCGAAGAGACCGAGAAAAAGAACGAGAACGCAGCGTGCGTCTCTAGCGTGGGTAACAGAGCTCCACACGGGGTCAAGAAGACCAGTACGAGGGCAGAGGTGTCGTTGAACACCTCCTGTGTGGATAACCAAGTACCACACTCGGAGTCTGAGACTCCACCGGCACGGCCGGTCGAAGAGCAATGCCATGTCTTCGACGGCGTGTCCGGTCGTCAAGTGAGGGCAGGTGCCGTCCATCTGGAGGCACTGCCTGAGGTGTCAGCACTGCTGAACCTCGAGGAAGTGTCCATGAAGGACTTCCTGGCCGAGTTGAAGGCCGGAGAGATTGCGGAGATGGTGCTCCTGAAGCCGGAGCCCTCTCCTGAAGATTTGAACCCTTCCTCCGTAATGGACGAGGATGTCCTGGAGGGGTTCACGAAGCAGCGCGCAACGCGCTTGGGTTCTGAGATTCTCAAGAACCCGGAGGATCCAGTGTATCCTCTCGTGAAGGAATACTCGGATGTAGTGTCGAAGCACCCACCATACCAACTCCCGCCGGATAGGGGAGTTTAGCACGAGATCAATCTCGTGCCAGGCACAAAGCACTGTGTCACGAGGCAGTGGCCTCTACCTCGCGAGCAGTGCGAGGTCATAGATGCCTTCTTCGCCGAGAAGGCGAAGTCGGGCATGGTGCGGGAGTCGAAGTCCCCGCACTCGACGCCAACCTTCTGCATTCGGAAACCAAACGGGAAGTGACGTCTGGTTCACGCTTACAACAAGCTGAACAATGACGGTACCAGCTCAGACGCCGATCCCTCGCTAGGATGTGTTGCTGAACAACATGTCGGGCTGTACGCTGTACAGTGCCCTGGATCTGGTAGACGGATACTATCAGATCCTGATGTGGGAGAGTGACATTCCTCTCACCCCAGCGAGCACCTCGAGTGGGATGCTCTGGGAGTTGTTAGTGATGCCGCAAGGGCTTTGAACAACCCAGCGACGTTTAATCGCTTGGTCACACAACTGTTTAGACCATTGCGTACGTTCGCACAGACGCACTTCGACGATATATTCGTCCATAGCCGTGTCGAAGACGACCAGAAGGCTATGGAGGTGCATCTGAAGCACCTCCGTCGAGTGGTTGAGGTCATGAGAGCTAACAAGCTCTATGCCAACATCGACAAGTGCATCTTTGCAGCTGAGGAGATAAAAGTCCTCGGTTGTTTTGTCAACAGGGTCGGCGTACGCGCCGATCCAGGAAAGGTCAAGGCCATAGCGGCTTGGCCGACCCCGAGGTCGCAGAAGGACCTCCGGAAGTGGTTGGGCTTAGCCAACTATCTTCATAAGTACAGCGCAGGGTACGCTGAACTTGCTCGACCCTTGTCGGATCTCTTAAAGAAAGATGCCGACTGGGTCTGGGAGCGACAGCACCAAGATGCTTTTGATAGCCTCAAGGCGAGCTTACAGCAAACGCCAGTCCTAGCATTGCCGGACGAGAACAAGTCATTCAGCGTCGTCTGTGACGCTTCTGATTATGCAATAGGATGTGCGCTGTTGCAGAAGGACGATGAAGGACACGAACGTGTCATCTCCTTCCAGTCCAGGCAGCTGAAGGCTGCCGAACGGAACTATCCCGTTCATGACAAGGAGCTACTTGCGATGAAGTACGCTCTTGTCAAGTTTAGAGTTCATCTCTTGGGCACGAGGCCCTTTGCGATCTACACTGATCACGCGTCCTTGCGGACTGCCACCAACCCGCCGCATCTGTCGCAGCGGATGGAGAGGTGGCTGTCATTCTTCGCGGAATACAACTTCCGCGTTGAATACAAGCCGGGCAAGCTCAACGTGCTTGCCGATGCATTGTCGCGTCGACCTGACTATGAGCTAGCTCATGTCAGTCGGGTCACGACGGATCTATACGATCGGATACGCTTGGCGTATCAGGAGGACGAGAACTACACACCACTGGTGCAGTTCTTGTCCGATGGCAAGGACGCCAAAGTCGACAGGCTTTCGCCTCGACAGCGGGCGCAGCTCCATCGTTATGAGCTGGCCGAGGGGTTACTCCATTACAGAGTAGACCCCAGAGATCCTCCTCGGGTTGTCGTTCCAAACGATGAGGATCCGAAGTATGTCATACTTCTAGAGGCGCATGATGCGCCGATAAGTGGCCATCTTGGCCGGGAGAAGACCTACCAAATGGTCTCTCAGACATTTTGGTGGCCCCGCATGTATAAGTGGGTGGCTCACTATGTCAAGACATGTGAAACATGTCAGAAGGTGAAGCCTTCGGGCCACGCCTCGGCTCCACTGCAGAGCCTACCTGTACCAGCGGACTGCTGGAAGTCGATGAGGCTCGACTTCGTCTTCAGCCTGCCGGCCGATGACAAGGGCAACACCGGCATATTGGTGTTTGTCTGCCGTTTGAGTAAGATGGTGCATCTTGCTCCGGTACGTGACAAGGTCACCGGGAAACAAGCTGCACAGCTGTTCCTGGATATCGTGTTTCGCTATCATGGTCTACTGTGGCGAAGTGGGTGAGCACTTGACCGCCCAAAGTATAGCGCGCCCGAAGAGTGGGGGGTGGTCCTTAGGGAAGAACCGACTTTTCGGGTAGTACAGGTCCTGGATCAAGTACTAGACTCGATCTAGGTTGGCGTGTGACCTTGTGCAATCCCTATAGGTGTCGATTAATTCGGCGGACCGGGTTTCACCGGGTATTTGTATTCCTAAGATAGACACACAGAAAATGTAAGAACTTCCAGGTTATACGTATCCTGGGGGTCCTGAATGTGGGTTGAGAGATCACGAGTAAAGACCTTCTTCCCAAAAGATAACCTAAAATAATACAGAGTTTGAATATACAATATGCAGCCTGTCAGTTAGTTAGCACGCCCGAATACAGGTAGATTTCGGGATGCCCTACGCGCACCACCCTCGAAATGCTCGAGGGAAACAATAGAATGTCTTTCCTAAACACACAGTAATCAACAGTCAAATCCTAGAGGTGATCACTACCAAACCTCCTAAGATCGCAGGGAAATGAATATGAAATGCAAGGGGCACTCGGAGTGTCCACTAGCAACTTAGCAAATAAAATAACTGGATCACTCCGAGTGTTCAAGCCCACTGGCCCCCAAGTTAATTCGACTTGAACGTGTTGAGAGCTTTCGCGTAGTTAGCGCGGCCTTGGTCGTCCTCACTCTGGGGCCCTCCTAATGTGAGCGGTCCTCCAGGTAGTCCTTCCTTGACGAGATGTGTTAAAAAGTACGGCGACCTCCCTAGGTTGCCTGTGCGACGAAGATACTTAGGCTTCCCAATATGAAGCGAACTCGAAGACACTTGTGCTTCTCAACGCAAAACAAACTCTGTTTAAAATTATCTTCTACCTCTTTGGCATTCTAAATTCTTCTTCAATCTTGGTAGTCTTGGTACTTCTTTGGCTGTCTTCCTTTACTTCGTGAGGTCACACTCGGGTAGACTTGGTCTCATTATACTTGGAATGTCACGTCGAACTTGGATCTGCATACACTCATCAAAGATGTCTCGGCTCTTCTGAGATCAGCAGCACTGGTCTTGTTCTTGCACGGTGTAATCATCTGATTGCGATACTCTTGGGTCGTACTGTCTTGACTCCGCTTGAATGTCAGTAAACTGACTTCCGGACTGAACTTATCTTCAGCAACTTGAGCTTCGATCTTGTTCTTCGACAGTCACTTGGTCATTCAGGCTGTATTGTCATTCGGGATGTACATTCGAGGTACACGGCATAACTTCGGATGGAGTCTTCATATCCGGTAGGCGATCGAACTTTCAGGATGAGGGAGACAGTCTTGGGGTTTACATGAATAGGTAGGGTCGTAATTGTGGAAACCTTGGAGTTTCAGGGTGTTTTTTGGTGATGTTCGGTTCCGTCAAGGTAGGCTGCTCCTCGGGATACGTTCTCCGAGGGCACTTGCTTCCTTCTCGTGGATACCTGCCGTCAAGGAGTCGGCGGTCGGACTGAGCGTCGGTAGTGCTTCCTGAATGTGGTACCCATTCAGGGCGTACGCTTCCAACCTGTGAGCCTCTCCGTAACCGAACATCTGCATCCCCAAAGTCCAAACCATCAAGTCGCCCAGGAGTCCCATTCAATACCCATCTCGAAAACCATCATCTCTTGTCCGAATCAGTGTGCGGGTTGTCCCGGCTGGGCAGCTGCGGGTGTGCCTAGAAAATTCAGAGGCACATCGTCACAACCGCCCCTCGGATACACGGTCTTTCACTGAGGAAATTACCATCGAAGTGACAGAACATGAGCCGACCAAACGAACGCAGCTATCCCGGGCGACCAGACATCCCGAATTGCAAAACCGTTAGGCGATTACCCCAGATCGGGTCTTTTCTGCGCCCCGTCTACTATCCAACTGTCGTACCCAATTCAGAGTGGCAGCCAAGATTCCATTCACAACGAGAACTTCCGACGATCAAGCAACTGATGAGCGAGACACCAAGCAACTCCGGAGACCGGGCACCAACTAGCGGTTCGCCTCCCTCAGCGTCAGCGCCACTCCCTAGCGCCCAGCTTGAAAAGGCGGGTGCTCAGGATGCAGGCACTACTGAGAGCGACCGCGGTGCAACTTCCGGCTCTGGCTTGGAGTCTTCGACTGACAAGCGCGATGAGACGGCTCAAGAGACTTCACAGGAGGTGGTGGAAACGCCACAAGTCCCGGAACGCAAGCATACAAAGGCGCCGAAGAGCCGAAGCTCTAGCGCGGCAAAATCCACGGGCAAACGAAGTAGGAGCGGCTCCAAGGAACGCTCCGGCAGCAAAAAGAAACGAAGTTCGAGCAAGGATCGCTCAGGTTCAAGCACGGCGACTGCTTCCGACGGCAACTCGCCTCCAGGCATGGTTCCGACGTCCACAGGTGCTCCACCAGTGGCGGACAAGGCTCAGGACCTAATCCAACGCGCACTTCGGCCGTTGCTGGCTAAGGTCTTTGAGAAGGATGATATGGACAAGCTGGATGCTCTGGCAGACGCTGCAGTCAAGGCACGCCCCGCACTGGAAGGTCAAGTCCCTCCGACACGAGTTGCTGCGCCTCCCTCTCATCTTCCTAGTCCGAACACGATGATCGTGGGAGTTCCGGCGACAACTGCGGATCTGTCCAACGGGAGTCTTCTCCGTGGTGGCTATGGTGGAGTCGAGTGCCTCCTGGGGTGGAATTACTTTCGGAAGAGGACGTACAGTTCCTCGCCAAGTTATTGAATCCGGATGCCGACATCCGTCGCGAAATACTGACTCCTCTAGCGGATACGTTGGAACCTGATTCCTATGAGTTCCTCTTGGCGCTGAAGAGCATCTCGACCAAGCGGGAGACGGCTTCTCTTCTGCGTCACTATGGCGCTCAAGATTTGGCTCGGAAAGTATTCGGGATGACAACTCTCATGAAACGTCTCCTGGACAAGTATCGCACTTTGGAGGCTTCTACCCAGCGTTCGAGCTCTCAAGCGACTCGACGTGCTTTGAAGGACTTCGAAGAGGTCCGCCAAGTTCGTGCGGACTACTCGCTACTCCAGAAGTATTGGCACCAAGAGGCTGAGCTCGCCAAGGGTTATATCATCTCCGAGTTAGAGAAGCACAGTCGCGATTACAAACGCGAAGCTCAGGAACATGAGCGTCAAGAACGTGCACTACAAGCAAGCATCACGCGTCTGGAGAGTGACAATGACGAACTGCAGAAGGTCATCCACGATTTGGAGAATCGCCTGAAGGCGTCAACCTTGGATCCGCCCAAGCTAATGAATTTCCTCCATCGTCATGACACTCGGGTAGATGGCAACTAGCCTCGCCTGAAAGCACTTTTGGAGAAGTTCCGTGATCATCAGGATCCTCCTGAGGCCTGGAAAACTCAAATTTTCGTCAACACTTTGGATGATCCCACCTTACGGCCCGAGCCGTATGTGTTCGCGGATGAGAACGATGCCTCCGAGGAAAAGCAAGATCCTGGAGACTCGAGACCTCGTTCAGGCTCGAAAGATGATCCCGTTGACTTTTCTGAGGATCCTCCAAGTCCACTGTCGTCGTCACTTTTCGAAAACACCAAGTCTTCGGGTCATTCAGCAGTTGCTTCTGATCTTCAGAACGTTCAGTGGCGTCCCACGTCCTACACCCCGAATGGTGAACCAGCTCTGGACACGGTCGCTTCGCCACTCCTGGACGTGAGTGCGGTGTGTGCATCTCTGGATGGTCCCATAGTTTGGGACAAACTGCGCACAGACGTCCAAGTTCTCATGCGTTCTGGTTTAACACTGGATCAGGCGGAAGACTTAATTCAGAGTGGCCAAGCGATACATTCCCGGATACCCTCTAGGATACTTTCCGTGATGTTGTCTCGGATGATGTACTGGAAACGCTTGGATGACACTCCGTGGACCAAGTTCGTCCCGAGCTGGTGTTATAAGAACGCTGAATCTCGTCTGGAAGCGGACTTGGAAACGGGAAACACCCCTTCTCGTTGGCCACCATTGTCCAAGCAAGTTCACATGGACGACGAAGAGATCCACAAAGCTCTCTTCGAAAGTGACGGAGATGACAATGAAGATGACTCTCGTGACGCACCCTTCACTCCAAAGAAAGTGAATCCTGTTTCGCCACGCCATACAACACCTCCTAGGGAGGCCAAGCGTCGCTCGAGTGTGGACACGTCTGCTTCGGAGCCAGATACAAGTGCTGAGCTCAAAGACAACGAAGATTCGTCTTCTAGGGCCACGTCAGCTTCCTCTTCCCGGAAATCACGTCCGGCTCAAGAGCGTAAACAGTCACAGCTCGCTCGGAAGGATTACAAGGAGCTTCTCCCAATGGAACGTCGACTGATTGAGACTCCTCGCCCTGGAGTGAATTCGTGGAGACACTATGGCATCTTAGTGAAGTTCGCCCCTGGGACTACGAACGCTTTGGACCAATCATATGGGTTCCCAGACTATGCCCCGAATCTCTCCAAACCTGCTGAGGCTGAGCAGAACCGACTCCGTTGGAAGCCTGCTGACTTCATGGTATTTTGGGAGTCAAAGCCCTGGGACAAGATGTTTCAGGAACGCTCGAAGTATCTCGCTCTGCACACTCGGACGCAGCTCTCGAAGGTTTCACGTGACGCTCTGGATGAGATTGTGGAGTTCATGTCGGATCACCGTCGTGCTTTCTGGTGGATCGGTCATTGGATCTTCATAGATCAGAACTTGGATGGCTACTCCAGCAATCTCGCTAAGGAGCGGAAAACCGAGTGCGACCAAGTCAAGAAGTCGTACAAGCGACTGGTCAACAAGTGGGTGGACAAAGGCATGAGAGAGTCGCTCCTGGAAGAACCTGGAGTGTGGACGTATCCCTCGAAGTGTTGCCACTGGATCCTTATGGACCCATCCTACAAGACCATCACTGGAACTCCTCACTCTTTGGAAGAGCAGGCAAAGCTTCTGGATCAGCGAGAACCCAGCCGCGTGCAATGGAACACGTGTCAGTCGGACACGGATCGCGTCAAGGACCTTCCTCAAGCGACTCGCGACAAGTTACTCCCAGTGGAACACAGCAAGCGGCACCTGGTCACGTTGGCTGACTTCGACTGATTTTCAAGGTCACCACAACGCTCCTAGTCCGAGTCGTCTGCATGTTGCATCTTAACACCACAGCTAATCCATTTCGAAACGTAACTTTCTTGTTTGCTTTCTTTCATCATCATCATAGTCAATTAAATTCACACTTCGTAGATTCAGGAACCAAAATCCATTTTCAGGTATCATCTCATCATGGCATCCCGAAATTCAACTTCACTTCATCAACAGTTTCACAACAATTCTTTCACCTCACACGGCGACGATCTGGGTCGTTCTGATTACGTTCTCGTAGGGTGCCTAGGCCCGCGGGTGGTCATCTCCAGCTTGCATAGCTTGGAACCTCGCCTTGGCCCTCGCTCCCTTGTTGAACTCGTACAGTAACGCCCCGCAACTCAGTTGAGACACTGGGATCCACTCAGGATCGGCATAGCCCTTCCACTTGACAAGATATTCTCGGGATCGCTTGGACGTTCGGGTTCGTTTCACCCACCGCACATCCTGAATGCTCTCCACTTCATACTCGTCGTTCGCATTATCTGGCTCCCAACTATCTTCAGGTAGTAATGCCGCATCAAAATCATCATCGTCTTCAACTTCGAGTTCAACTTTGGGCCTTCTAGGGAAGATGGCCATTGGCTTAAGTCGGCTGATGTGTACTCAAGGGTTCACTCGATATCCCGAGTCTTCAACCTTCAGCTTTACTCGGAAGTCATCTCGAACATCTTCAATCCGGAACGGTCCGTGCCACAGGTGTGCCAATTTCCGGCTCAATCCAGGTTACACCTTTGGAATATACAACCAAACAGCATCTCCCTTCTCGAAACCAGCTTTTAGACGATCAGATAGCTCACGCCACTTCCTAGTCTGTTCTTCAGAACGCGCACGTTTTGCCTTTCGCTGAAGTTCCTCTGCACAAGCAAGTGCGTAGCTGTAGTCTCTCTGGAACTTCCGCCGCCACTCGTAAGTCGTTCGCTCGGGGAGAGTTGAAGGTCTGGGCCCCAACATTGCGGACACAGTTCCTTGGGCATCCCATCCGTGTACGAGGTAGAACGGTGTGTCCAGGCGGGTTGCATCGAATGATGTGTTCAGGGCGAACATCAGCCTCTCGGCGTGTTCATCCCAATCTGACTGATCTGCCTCCGCAACATACGCCTTGACACTCCGAATGACTGTCTGCACCGAACGTTCTTGCTGCCCATTCGCCTGGGGTCGGTATGCGAGAGTTGCTCTCTGATTGCTCCCTATGAGATCTCGGAACCTTGCGAAACCTCGCTCATGAAGCGAGGATCTTGGTCATGCCGAATCACCGAGGAAGCTCCGAATCTCCGAAAGACGGATTCTTCATATGCTTCAGCGACATCTTGAGCCGTTGTCGACGCCATTGGTTTGCACATCACATATCCGGAGAACATGTCTTGGAATAGCAACAGAAACGTATTCCCTCGGACTGACTCTGGTAAATGAGTCACGAAATCCATAGAGACGGCCTCGAAAGGTCGTGTAGGCTCAATGTTGCCTGGTGAAGGACCGGCATTCGGGGGTGACCCCTTGCCGCTAGCACAATCCACGCATTCCTTCACAAATCGTTCCACGTCAGCATACATCCCGAGCCAGTAGAACTCCGAGCGCAGTCTCTCGTGAGTACGGGTGATCCCTTGATGTCCTCCCTGAAAGTCTTCATGCGCATAATGGAGCATGTCTTCTCGGAGTGATTCCGGGACCACTAGCCTGAGCTCGTCTTCGGCGTCGCGCGGTCGGCCCGGGTTGACCGTGCAAGTCGGTATAGTACTCCTCGAACATCCAAAGCGAACAAATCTGCCACCTTCGCGATCTTCTTGAGACGCTTTGGTGAGAAACGTTCTAGATCGTCTTTCAGGAAGGCGATGATATCTGAGAGATACTGGTCTCCTTCCTGATGCACCTTGATCCGTCTCCATCGTTCAGCTTGGTACTCAAGGGGTCCCATGGGTGAAGCGGACTCTCTCTCCCTCGTGCGAGCTCTGGATCGGGTAAACGCCGCCAGTACTCGAGCAGCTGAGGGAAGGGGCTCACACTCAGGACCGCAAAGGGTGACGTCTCCTGAGACTCCCATGGTCACGACATTTCGGCTGTCTTTAGGCATTTCCGAATGCGACTTCATTTCTTCATCAGACGTCTTCATAAGCTGCTCTTGAATTCTCGACACAACTTCCAGGTGTTCTCTTTCGGCATCTTCCTCAACCACCCAGGATTTACCCAGTGCTAGTGTTTTGGAGGTCAATAGTCAGCAGCCTGGTTGAATTCTCTTTTAACGTGAACCAGGCGCATACTGTTGAACCTCTTCTTCAACACTTCACATTCAGCTAATCTCCTTTGAAGGTTGGGTTGATTGCAATTGATCAAACCTTGGACTTGTTGTATGACGATTCTCGAATCTCCCACGACCACTAGATCCTGGATTCCTCGATCACGAGCCATAGCTAAGCCACGTAGTAATCCGAAATATTCCGCATCGTTCACCGTAACGCCATCCAGGATGTAACCTCGGGCATCCAGAACCTTCCACTCGGGAAGTTGCCACAGTACACAACCACAGCTGCCAATCCTCGTCGACGTCTTCGCAGCTCCATCGAAACTCAGGACTATTCCAGTGTAGTCTGCTTCAAGCATCTCGATACTGATCACAGGGGGTGCCTTGACACGCCCCTTGGTCGGAATGAGCGATTCCGCAATCTTGTCCAGGTGCTCTCTCGGTGTGATACCTGCACCCAGGATGGCAGCAAGTCCATCTTCATCCCGCTGGACCTTTCGGATCTCTAGATCATATTGCGACAAAGCAACGCCCCAAGGAACCAAGCGCCCATCGGCGGTCTTGGACTTGATTACCCACTTCAGCACTGAGTGTCTGGTATAAACCACGAGGGGACATCCTTCGATCAGGGTCTTGAATACATGGAGAACTCGAATCACCGCTAATACTTCTTTCTCGGCAATGTGATAGCGAAGTTCTGCGTCATTCAGGACACGCCCCGTGAACCGAACTGGTTGGATGATACCATCATGTTCTTGTCCTAGAACAGCACAGGCTGCCCACTGATTGGCATGTGGAATGATGACAAAAGGCTTGGTCCGATCCGGATGCCTGAGCAGTGGCGTAGACACAATCTTCTGCTTCAGAATGTCGAACGCCTCCTTGGCTCGAGATAAGTCTCTCCCAGCTCGTACTTGCTCATCTGACAGTTCGTAGAGGACTGCAGCCACTACTGGGAAGTCTTCAATGAACTTGTGGTAATAGTTGAGGCTGCCTAGGAATGACTGTACACCTTTCAGGTAGACGGAAACGGGAGATCTTGGATGCCTTTCACGACTTTCGGGATAGCGCGAATACCTTCTGCTCCAATTTCATGTGACAGATAAGGTATAGTGCGTTTTCCGAATTCACTCTTAGGCAAACTGACCGAAATATTCCAGTACCGCAAACGATAGAGTAAAGCATCCAAATCTTCACACAGTTCATCCCAAGTGCTAGCACCATGAGCTATATCGTCAATATAAGAGCTTCGCCCCAACACGGGGCCCATCTGGGATGGCGTGGGAATGTTGCGCCTGAAAACAGTCATCCTTTCCGTCAATGCCGTCTGATGGCGATCCACCTTGGACTCTTCTGGCCTTTGCGGTTTCAACTTCAAGTAGTCGAGAACCTCTTGATCCACAAGCACCTCTTCTTCAGGTGGCAATCTCACAAATCCCCACAAGCAATTGTTGATCATGTGCTGATAGACCAACGGAGCATTCTTCAGCCCGAAAGGCATTCGGACCCATTGAAAATGTCCGAATGGACACACAAACGCAGAAATCAGCTTAGCGCGTTCAGTCATTCGGACTGCCCAAAAGCCACTTGCCATATCCAGGCTCATAAACCACATCGCGCCCTCAAAACCGATCAACAAGTCGTCGATCAGTGGGAGGGGGTAGTTAGAAAGCCGAATGAAGCTGTTCACCACTCGATAGTCAATGCACATTCGGATGTCAACCCCGTTCTTCTTCAGAACGATCACGATCGGAGAAGCCCAAGGGGACTCCGAGTGTTCAATCAACTTGGTCTCCAGGAGCTTCTTGAGTAGCTCATACACCTTGATGGCAACTTAGGGTGCAACCGGTCTAGGACGCTGAGCCACGGGCTTCGCATCCCCGACATCCAAGTCGCAAACCACACCACGAGCTGGAGCAGGAGCCGCGTTACCATCCCCTAGGAAGATACTGCGATGACGTTTCAAGATCTCTTTGAGTTGACGCTCCTGAACTTCAGTAGTTACTCCAGGTTCACCAACATCAGCCTTCGAAACATCGCATCTTGGACTGAGATCTTGCAACTCGGGTAACATCGCCAACTGATCCTTCAACTGCGACATCATATCGCTTCCTTCGTGGATATAAACTGCGGGCTCCTGTTCGAGCTCTTCAGCGTTCACTCGCATACACCGGATGTAATCCTCTTCCAGTCGCTCCAAAGGAGTACTCGAATGATCCATTGTAGATACCACCGGCTCCTCGCCCTTTTGCGACACACACTCAGGTTCACTTCCATCTGCACATTCCGAAATTACGGTCATTGGCCGCTTATGCAGTCGGACTACTCGGACTTCATCGTCCTTGGCCTGAGGTCTCATCAACATTCTTCGCAGGCCATTGATAGGGACGCGTCGGGACCGAAGGCGGAGCAGTGTCCCGAAGGGCCTGCTCATAACGTTCCTTCCGCATCCTAGCTTGCGTGGACAGAGTACTCTCGTAAATGAAATGTTGCCATTCCTGATACCTTCGTACTCCAGGTCGCACAAAACGCCCTGCTCTTGGAAAGCAACCATACTCCACTATTCGAGCAACGGGTGTAGACGAATCTATCCAGAGATCCTTGTCGGAAATATTCACCACTTTTACGGCTACTGCCCACGACTTAGCGCCATACAGAACTTGAGTTACCCACTGATCACCCCTGCTAGCCCATACCACATCTCGGAGTGGCTGACATTCACCATACCGGATCTTCACATTCACGTGTTCTCCAGGGCGTAGATGTACGTCCTGTAGCGGGTGATCGGGATGTTCCGCTCACGGTGTTTCCGGACCATGTAACCGTACATCAAAACGGACTCCTCATCGGGGAGTGCCACCGTTCCTTCGCGGATGCATAACCGTACTCCCAGCACTATACATGAAATCCATTCCCAAAAGCACGTCGACTCCTTCTCCGATGTTGGTTACCCAAACATCCAGGATGTAGACGACACGTCTTCCCAAAGTGACCTTGATCTGCGTACTTGCAGTGATGTAAGTCGGGACGCCTCCTAGGCCGGACACCTTGATTCGCTTCTGCGAGTTTAACTTGAGCTTGAGTCTACGCGCAAGATCCAAACTGATCATACTCACAGTCGCTCCGGTATCCAACAGTATTTGCGTCCTGAAATCGTTCACCGCACCGTGAACCGTAGCAACCTGCTGCTTGTCCTCCTTCTCGTCATGATGTGCCCACCATCCGTATCGTTCCCCGAAGTTCAGCTTGAATTGAGCTGGTCCTTCAGGTTCGGCCGGGAGTGGAGGCCTCGAATACCAAGTACGAGTACACTCCAAAGGCACAGGTTCATGGTCAATCAGGAGGTCATACATTGTAGATTATCTTGGTTCTGGTTCCGCAATTCGGGGCCAACATAAGCTAACACACACAATTCTGAGGGTCTTCTCAGCCCGACGCGTACCGAATCCCCATTCGGCGGGCTTAGTAGTTTAACTGCGCTCCCTCAGAATCGCCCTTGCCATTCAGGATATCCTCCCGAATGTGGCTTGGAAGGTCAGCTAGGCCTCCTTGCTGCAGCAATTTCTTGATCTCTTGGAAAGCTCTCCAGTCTTCGCATCTTCCATCGTGAATTTGGTCACATTTCAGGCATGCTTTCGTCTCACACCTTTGCGTTGGATGTCCATGCCTCTGACAACGGTCACAAACCATAACAGCCAACAATTCTCCGGTCGATGTCCCCACTTCTTACAATTCTCACAAAACTCCATGCGGTCTGGGTTGTTCGGCCGAAAACCTGGCTGCTGAGGCTGTCTTGGTGGTGGTGGTCTTGGTCCAGCTGCTGGATCTCTGGGCTTCCACCCCACACTGTTCATCACACGATAGACCTCGTGAATAAGGTCTTCCCGGGTTAACAATCTGGCATCCGGGTTGCCATCTCGCAGGACGTCCTGAACGCACGTACTCAGCGCAGCTAAGTCTGCCCTTTCGTCTTCGAACGTCACTTGAGTATCGGAGCCTTGGGTTTCGTCGTCCTGGGCTACGTAGGCCCGATTCGGGCGATTCATCCTTGGCCCATTCCGAGCAACGTTGTCTGCTCTGAAATCACGGGGCTGCGCCCCTCGACTAGAATGCACTCCACTCGGGTTCACTTCCTCTTGCTGCTTCAGAACATACTCCAGGTCAGAGACCTTTCTGAAACGCTGACTCTGCAGAGTCGTCTTGAGCGTCACATCCGTGAGGTTCTTGATGAATCGCTTGATGTGTTGCTCACGTCGGCGCTCAGACTTCCGGAAACGCACGTCCGCGCGTTCAGCCGCCAAATTCAGGCGATACAGGAAAGCCAATGCGGTCTCGTCCTTGAACTGCTTCATTGTGTAGTACTTCTCAGACTCTGACACCCTTGACTTGCAGTATTCACGCTTGAACTCCTTGGACAATCGACTCCATTCCGAACGCACATGCTTTGATAGCTGTCCGTACCAATTTCGGACGGCGGGCGACATCTTCGTCTTGAGCTCGTAGACCTTCATCTGATCCGTCCAGCCTCCTTGCACAGTCACGTTTAGGAATCGCTCCCACCAGCGACGGCGCGCAGACAACGCCAGCTTCTCATCGAAGTCTTCTAGCGTATTGGTAAACGTCCTCAGCGTCACTACTGAGCCTCCTTGGTCATCGCGGCGGTTGTCGTGTAGGCGGGCACCTCGTCTGACGAGCTAGCGTCGCTTGAGCTGTAGCCTTCGTCACTTGACTCTCCGCCAGAACTAGCCCCTGAAGGTTCTCCATCTTGACGTGAATGCTTCCTGTTTGAGTCCTTCTTGGCGGGCTTCTGGCGCCGTCTTCTTCTGGGCAACAGGCTTAGTCTCTCGCACCTGAGACT
>VOQZ01001081.1:0-68546 GCA_008079305.1 Phytophthora palmivora | reverse complement strand
AACATCTGGTTCCCAGCTATCTTCGGGCAACAAAGACGCAGTCGAAGTCGTCGTCTTCATCACCTCCATCTCAAAGTGGGTCGTTTCGGGAACAGTGCTCGGGGCTTCAGGCGACTCACATGTACCCAGGGATTCACGCGATAGCCAGTGTTCTCGACTCTGAGTTTCACGCGGAAATTATCATGGATTTCCTGGATTCTGAAGGGGCCATGCCACATATGGGCTAGCTTGCGACTCAACCGGGTTGCACTTTGGGTATGTACAACCAGACAGCATCGCCCGCCGCGAACCCCGACCTCAGTCGCTCCGACAATTCTTTCCACTTCCTGGTTTGCTTGGCAGAGCGCACCCGCTTAGCCTTCTTCTGGAGATCCTCAGCGCAAGCTTGAGCATAACTGTAGTCTCGCTGCAGTTTCCTGCCATTCGTACGCGGTGCGCTCCTGAACACTCGGGGCCTGGGTCCTAACATCGCTGAACAGTGCCATGTGCATCCCAGCCGTGTACCAGAAAAACGGAGTATCCAGGCGAGTAGCATCGAACGACGTGTTCAGGGCGAACATCAGCCGTTCTGCATGGTCGTCCCAGTCACTCTGGTCGGCCTCAGCAATGTAAGCTCGGATGCTACGCACAACAGTCTGCACTGACCGCTCTTGTTGCCCGTTCGCCTGGGGGCGATACGCCAGAGTGGCCCGCTGCTTACTGCCCAGAAGTTCACGAAAGCGTGTAAACACTTCACTCATGAACCTCGGGTCTTGGTCGTGCCTCAGCATCGAGCTCGCTCTGAACCTCCTGAAAACTGTTCCTCGTACACCTCAGCGACGTCTTGAGCGGTAGTAGAGCTCATGGGTTTGCACATGACAAACCCTGAGAACGAGTCCTGGAATAGTAACAGGAATGTATTCCCACGGTCTGACTTGGGCAGATGCGTCACGAAATCCATAGACACGACTTCGAAAGGGCCCTGGGTTCGATGTTCCCAGGGGAAGGCCCCGGATTCTGAGGACGCCCCTTGCCGCTAGCGCAATCCACACACTCTTTGACAAAGACTTCCACGTCGGCATACATGCCATGCCAATAGAACTCAGAACGCAACTTCTCGTACGTCCTCGTGATCCCCCTGATGTCCACCCTGAAAATCTTCATGTGCGTAATGCAGGATATCAGGTTGGAGAGCTTTCGGCACTACCAGTCTGAGCTCATCGACCATATCCCGGGGGCGATCTCTAGTTGACCGACTCAAGCGATACAAGACTTCTCTGGAGTCCAGCACAAAATCATCAGCGACTTTCGCGAGTTTCCTGGCTTGAGCATGCGGCAGTTTCGCAAGTTGCCTCTCAGAAAGTCTTTGAGTTGCAGCAAATAATCATCCTTATCTTGGTGCACCTTGATGCGACGCCATCGCTCGGCCTGGTATTCCAGAGGCCCCATAGGTTCGCCTTGAATTTCGGACTCCTGAGTTTGTGCGCGAGTTATGACGGCGAACACTTTGGCCGCCGCAGGTAACGGGGCGCACTCAGGTCCTGGCACATTCAGAGTTTCCACACCCTGAGGGTCGTCCTTCTGAATTCCAGCATTCGGCAACACTTTCGGCTTTACCAGCTTCTCGTGGATCTTTGACACCAACTGCAGATGTGTTCGTTCGTCGGCATCCTCCACTTTCCAGGACTCTCCAAGCGCAAGGGTCTTGGACGTCAGATAATCTGCTGCCTGGTGAACTCTCGCTTGACATGTACCAGACGCACAGACTTGAACTTAGTCTTCAGAACCTCGTATTCGGCCAGCTTCCTCTGGAGATTGGGCTGGTTGCAGTTGATGAGACCCTGGGCTTGCTGAATAGCAATCCTAGAATCCCGACTACAACGATATCCTGAATCCCTTGCTCGATCGCCAGAGTGAGGCCCTTCAGGAGCCCATGATACTCAGCGTCATTTACCGTCACGTTTCCCAGGATGAAACCTTGAGCGTCTAAGATCTCCCACCCAGGGAGACGCCATAGGATGCACCCACAGCTCCCTTGTCGTGTGGACGTCTTAGCCGCACCATCGAAACTCAGAATGTAGCCTTCGTAATCCGCTTCCAGCATCTCTATACTGATAGGTACTGGAGGTTTGACGCGCCCCTTGGCCGGGATCAGGTTCTCAGCGACTTCATCCAAGTGTTCTCTGGGAGTAATACCCGCACCTAGGATCGCAGCGAGACCGTCCTCGTCGCGTTGAACTCTGCGTATTTCCAGATCCCAGTGAGATAACTTCAGTCCCCACTTCACGGTTCGAGCAGACTGAGAAGTCAGCAACCATTTCAACACAGAGTATCGCGTGTAAACGACGATCTTAGGACTGCCTTCAACCAGAGTACGAAACACCTCCAGGACTCTCAGGACAGCAATTACCTCCTTCTCAGCAATGTGGTACCTCAGCTCAGCATCATTCAGAATTCGTCCTGTGAAACGGACCGGATGCACGATCCCGTCGTACTCTTGGCCAACACAGCGGACGCCGCCCACGGATTTGCGTGTGGAATAATCACGAACGGCCTTGAGCGGTCAGGATGTCTGAGCAGTGGCGTTGAGACAATCTTGTGCTTCAGAATTTCAAAGGCTTCCTGGGCTCTAGACAATCTCTCTTGGATTTCATCTGCTCCTCAGTCAACTCGTACAGGACGGCTGCAATCACGGGTAGATCCTCAATGAACTTGTTGTAGTAATTCAGACTTCCCATGAAACTCTGAACCCCCTCAATGTTGTCGGAAACGGTAAATCCTTGACACCTTTGGCGATCTTTGGAATTGCCCTGATACCTTCAGCACTAATCTCATGCGAGAGGTACGGGATGGACAACTTTCCGAACTCACTCTTAGGAAGACTCACGGAGATATTCCAGTATCGTAGGCGAAATAGCAACGCATTCAGGTCTTGGCATAGTTGCTCCCAAGTAGGAGCACCATGGGCGATATCATCGATGTACGAACTTCGACCCAGGACAGGTCCCATCTGAGATGGAGCCGGGATATTGCGCTGAAACACCGTCATCTCGTCTGTCAACACTGGGAGACGTGGTACACTATCACCTGAAACTCTGGGTTCCCCAGAGTTCAGCCCCAGAAAATGTAAGACATCCTGATCCACCTCAGCCTCTTCCTCAGGAGGCAACCGTAAAAATCCCCACAGGCAGTTATTGAGCACCGCCTGGTAGATCAATGGTGCATTTTTGAGGCCGAACGGCATCCTGACCCACTGGTAGTGTCCATAAGGGCAAACAAACGCAGAGATTAACTTGGCTCTTTCGGTCATCTTGATAGCCCAGAAACCACTCGCCATGTCCAAACTCATAAACCACATCGCCGATTCAAAGCCAATCAAGAGATCATCAATGAGTGGCAAGGGGTAGTGTGAGAGCTTGATGAAGCTATTCACCACACGGTAGTCAATGCACATCCGGATATCCACACCATTCTTCTTAAGGACGATCACGATCGGAGATGCCCAGGGAGAGGCAGAGGTTTCAATCAGTCCATTCTCCAGAAGCTTCTTCAGAAGTTCATACACCTTGGTCCACAGATGCGGTGCAATAGACCTTGGGGCTGAGCAACTGGTTTAGCGTCACCCACGTCTAGGTCACACACCACTCCACGAGCGGGTGGGGGAGCTGCATTGCCATCTCCCAAGAAAATCTTCCGATGATACTCTAGAATTCGTCGCACTTGATCTTCCATCTCAGGCGTCGTCTCCCAGGGACTCCAACATCGGCCTCCTCGATTTTGCACTCAGGGGTCAAGTCTTTCATCTCAGGAAGCATAACCAACTGGTCACGCAACTGAGAGAGTAACTCGCTTCCTTCCCGCATATAAACCGCAGGCTCATAGTCAAGGTCCTCGGTCGACAGTCTCATGCAACGCTCGTATTCCTGCTTCAACTTATCCAATGGGGTCCCAGGCATCCCAGAGATTGGGATATCCCAGTATTCCTCAACGGCGTTCAGCGAGTCGTCATTATCTGCAACAGAATCCAGCGAATCGCCTTCTTCGCCTGGCCAACCCTGAGCATCACTGCCAATTTCAACCTCTAAACTCAGGTTTTCGGCGGTCTGTGAAGCAGAGCTAGCCATCTCATCCACAAGACCATCACCCAAGTCATGTGTATCCACAGCCATATCTCTAAATTCTCGAGAGCCCTCTGGAGACACTTCATCCGTCTGAGTTGAGGCATCTTCTGCGAAACGTACTCGACGGATCTTTGGTCTTCTGAGAATCGAGGCAAGCAACGCTACATCGGGCCCCTTTGCAGGTCGCGACAAAATCTTCGTAGGCCACGGATACTTTGGAGTATCGACACAGGGAGGTTCCAGCGCGGCTAAACGTTCTGCACGAATTCTGCCCTCACGTGACTGGACATTTTCCAGAATGAGGGTCTGCCACTCACGATATGCGAGCGACCCAGGACGCACAAAGCGTCCGGCACGCGGAAAAAATCCATACTCTACAATCCGGGCGACTGGAGTTCTGTTGTCAATCCAGACATTCTTGTCTGAAATGTTGACCACCTTCACAGCAACCGGCCAGGATCTTGCAGCGTATATCAAACGAGTCACCCAGCGATCACCTCGTCCTGCCCACACAACCTCACGTTGTGGATTCGTCGGTCCATACGAAACCACCTTGGATTCCCCAGGGGCCAAGTACCAACTACTTGTGGTTTCCACAGGCATGTCAACACCCAAGCGCTCCTCTGGGTTCCATCCACACATCACGATCGTTTCTTCATCGGGAAGCGTCACAAGACCTTCACGAATACCAATCCTCACTCCAGCTGCAAACATGAAACTCATACCCAGAAGAACTTCGATTCCTTCGCCAATATTAGCGACCCAAACATCCAAGAGGTACACCACTCTTGAACCAAGAGTGATCTTCACCTGAGCACTGGCGCCGATGTACGTCGGAACACCTCCCATACCGGATACCTTGGTTTGTTTGTGCGACTTGAGGCGGAGTCCGAGCTTACGCGCTAAGTCGAAACTCACAATGTTCACAGTCGCACCTGTATCCAGGAGAATTTTCGTCCGACGGTCGTTCACAGCACCATGCACCATCGCCACATCACGTTTCTTTGGGTCAGGATCATTGTCTTTCCACCATCCATAGCGTTCCCCAAGGTTCAGTTTGTACTCCCTAATTTCTTCAGAGTTCACTGTCCCAGAGTTCACTTGTTCAGGATGTTGAACTTCAGGGGAAGCCATGAGATCTTGAATCAAAGTAGTCATGCATTGTTGGTTATCTTGGGTTCTTGCTCTCAGCTCCGGGCCTACATACACTAGAACACATAACTCTGGGGCCTTCACTGGCCCGACGCGTACTGGGTCCCCAGCGGGCTTATTGGTTTGACGGCCGCCCAGAGTTTGCTTCGCCATCCAGGAGCTTATCCAGAATTTGACTTGGCATGTCCTTCAGTGCACCTTGGCGAGCGAGTTTCTTCACAGCTTCCAGGGTCTTCCAGTCTTCACACGGCTTCCCGAGATGCATCTTGCCACAGTTCTCGCACGGTTGCGCTCGACACATGTGGGTTGGATGGCCTGTTTCCAGGCAACGGTCACACTTCCTGTCTTTCCAGCAGTCTTCTTCAGGATGTCCCCATTTGCGGCACTTCTCACAGAACTTGTCCCAATGAGGGTTCTCACGACGGGGAGACCGGAATCCAGGATTCGCACTTGATCCAGAGTAGGTATTTGGTGGACGCCATCCCATGTTATCCATCACACGGTATACCTCGTTTGTCAATGTCTGAGTCCACTCGACACCCTTCGTGTTCGGCAGATTCCCAGCGCTCGGCGTGATAACTTCTTCTCCAGAGATCTCACGAGTTGACCCTGAATTCGCACTCGAAATCCTTGCAGGAGCGCTGGGCTCGTCCGCAACTTCCTGGAAACGCGCATGAATCTCAAGATCTTCATCTGACTCGGAGTCGGAGACATCGCCCCTAGTCATGTACGCACGCCCAGCACGCTTCGGCTTGAAACGTCCCTGAGGGATGTTGTCGGCACGAAAGTCGCGAACTCTGGGTGGCGGAGCATCTCGGTCGCTACGACTCCAAACTTCTTCGTCTTGCTCCAAAGCATACTCCAGGTCAGCAATATTCCTGAATCTTTGACCTTGCAGCGACGTCTTGAGACGCGTGTCCTTGAGTTTCGTGATGAACCTCCGAATATGCTTCTCCAGACGCTTCGAGGACTTGCGAAAGTCAATGTCAGCCTTGCCAGCGGCGGAATTCAGACGATAAAAGAAATCCAGGGCGCTTTCTGAGTTCTTCATTTCCATCGTAAAATATCGTTCAGAGTACGATGAACGCGCCTTGCAGTATTTCTTCCTGAATGCAGACGCCAACTCCTTCCAGTCACGCTGAGTATGCTTGGGTAACTGGTTGAACCAGTCACGCGCAGCCCCTGGGAGCTTCAACTTGAGTTCTTGAGTTCGCATTTTCGTGGACCAACCTCCCTGAGCTGCCATGTTCGCAAAACGCTCCCACCAGTGCACCCGTTCTCTGAGTGACGCCTTAGTGTCGAACTCACCCAGAGTATTCGAGTTGATATACGGCCGGAATGTCAGGAGCGTAGTGCCAGCTTGAGTCGCGGAAGCTGCCGTCAGGTTAACCCCAGCATCCTCATCCGAACTATCCTCAGAGCTTTCAGAAGACGAGTCGTCGTCACTGGAGTCGGAACTCGGGTCGGAGTCCGATGGAGGATTGACATCCCTACGCTTCTTCTTATCTTGTCGATGCTTCTTGGACACGGAGCGCTTGGAGTCTGCCTTCGAGTCTTGTGAGGCCTTAGAGGCCGTTGTCCTCCTGGGGTCTGACATTTTCCCCACAGGTACAGGCTCGGACTTGACGTCTCGCGATACCTTGGTCTCAGGAACACCATGTCCTCGCTTAACATGCTTCGTTCTGCCGGAAGTGTCGGCGGATGACTGCACGAGGGTCGTTCTTCGCTGAGAGACAGCGACTTCGGAAGTGTTCTTCAGATCAGCTGTTCCCTGTCTCTGGCCTGCGACAATTGCGTTTCCACTGATTACACCGTCGGTTTCCTGGGATCGGGTTGCGATTTCAGGGTTCTGAGCCACCGACGACCCCACGTTAGTTGCCACATCAGGGGTCACAGTCGTACGCCGCCCTTGAACTTGGGCCAATGTTGCACGAAGGTCGCGCACCTGGCCGGCATGGAACCGCTGAATGTTCTGGGAAGACTCTCGCTCTCGCTCTCTTTCTGCCTCAAGCTCTTGGACCTTCTGCTCCATATTCGACATTTGCTCTTTCCAGCTCGTGTGGACTTCGGAGGCCCAACGCTCAGCATAACTGGCGTCTAGGCGCTCACGCTCGAGACGTACAGCCTCCATGACACTCTGGGTCGCATCCTGAGTTTCGGTCGGACCATGAGTCTTGTGCGCTTCCGCATCCTTCATACGCCGTTCCGCATCTCGCCGGGCAACTTCTGCATGTACCAAGCGATCCGTGAGTTCCTGGATCTGGCGACGCGCGTCCAAGTCACGTTGTTCCCTGAGTCGCTCTCGCTCCAAGGCATCTAGACGCTCTCTGGCGAGAAACTCGCGTTGTTCTTGCTACATACGGGCTTGCCACTCCTGCTGTTGTCGCAAGACATTCAGCTCGATTTGGGCGGGCCCCGATCTTGAAGACACAGACGAAGCAGATCTAGATGCACTCGAGCGGTTCGAAGCAACTGATTTCCTGGACCTCGTCGAACGCCGAGATTGCGCCTCACTCTTGGAACTCTGATGCTGGCTCCGCTCGTCGCCACCGGCGTCCCTCACACCGTCAAACCCCGAACTCAGGGAAGAAACTCTGAGTTTAGGCTCGGCAGTAGCTGATGAAATCCTGAAGAGACTGGTCTTCTTGGGTGCAATCTCTGGGTCAGAATGCACTGACGACGCCATCTCAACGTCTTCTTGATCAACCGGCGCAAGCTTATGCGGAATAACCGTACGGGTGACTTGGAATCCAAGGTCACCGGCAGTAGTGAAGCCACTTGCACTCTGGGCTACAAGCGCCAGAGCTCCTACTTGCTGTCCAAGTGATCTCATCGACGAAGACGAAGAACTACCGTAAGACGTCTGGGCACCTGAGGCCGTACTCTCATCTGAAGCGCGTGATGTACCGATGACACTTGGAACCAGGTCCGGAACAGCATCCTTGGCTTCCATCTCCAGAGACTCACGTCCATTGGACATAGAATTCAGGGGAGTGGAATTCTGAAGCGAGATACTGGTTGAGGACTTGTACGCTGGAAGAGAAGACAACGACGGCGTGGATAGGGCCGAAGGCGTCGACGGGACTTGTGGGCGAGGCGGTCCATGTTGGGAACGCTTAGATTGCGGCTCACCATCACTTGACCCTCGCGGACTTCGTGAAATCCTGAGGCCAGTGACTATGAACCTCTGAACGAACTGATGACCCAGTAGATCCGCGTCGTAATCGGTCATCAATAGATCACCGTCTCCATCTTCCTTGTGGTACTCCAGCCTTGATGTTTGCTCTTGAACGCTTGGTGCGGCGTGATCTTCAGAGTTCAACTTGAAAGACACACCGGCTGTCACCAATCTCCACTCCACCAGTTCCACCGCGATGAAATTCTGGACTTCCTCCATAACCGAGCGTACCAGACTTTCCGGAATCCTAGAAGCACGTGTCATAGACCAGCCAGGGATCAAGTTGACAAACTCGAAACCCGCTTCGAAGAACAGAGTCTGCAAAATGGCAACACACTCGCGCGCGGTCATGATACTCTGGGGAATCGTAGTTGCCGTAAGATCCTGGGCAGTTCCGACACCCCAACGGGCAGCGTGGAACTCAGAGATCCAGGCCTCATCTTGATTCGCCAGAGACAAACGCCACTGGAAGTAGTCTCCAGTCGCATACGCGGCAGCGAAGTATGAGTTGGCATCCGGTTTCGGCGTCGGCCACTCATAGACGACACTTGGGGGTGTCACCTTTCCAGGATTCGCTTCTTCCCAGCGTCGAACTTCACGGCGGACATACAGTACCATAGTCTCAGTGTCTGACGCCGCTGCTCTCGATTCTGGAACAGGGATAGCAGCCTCCCGAACGCCGCCTTCAGATTCCGCTTGCGAACTCAACGCTGGACCCCTGGGTTCAGGTGGTGCGAACCCAGAGTTCACTTCGGAACTCAGGGTCGTCGCCTCCTCCTTCACTTGTCCAGGCTCCGGCTTCACTTCCACAACAGACTCGTCCGAAGATGAGACCAAGTCAATCACCTCCGGGGGCTCAACCACATTGGCGCCTCCCTCCGACGCCTGAGCATCCCCCTCGCGGGTGTGCTCCTCTGGGACTTCAGGGGTCTGCGACCCAGAATTCGTCTCCGATGAACCTTGAGACCCAGGGGAAACTTGATCCTCTGGGGTTTGTGATCCAGCGGCTGACCGATCTTGAGCAGCAGACGCCTCGACGTCCCGACGTTGCGCTACCTCACTTTCGCGAGCAGCCCTCTTCGCCTTCCGAGCGTCGCGGACAACTGTTTCCAGGTCCTTGTGCTCCTCAGGCCCCAAACCTTGAACACGACGCGACTGACGTGACGCCTCACCGCGTCCTCCGTCACCACGTCCACTCTTCTTCGCCCCTCGTCCTCCAGGCATCTTGGTAGCTTGAAGTTGACGGGCACTCAACTCTCCTTCAACACTTGACTCCGGTGAAATCCTCGACAATCGAATCCGGGCACGCGCACCAGCTGTGGCGAGGCCGATGAAACCTTTATCGCCCAGGGGGGTTTGTATAGCGCAGTCCAAGATGTTACTCAGGGTGTAAACCCAGAGAATCGACTTGAGAGTCAACAGCAAGGCGATTGATCCAGGGGTTCGCAGCCGTGAAGCTTTAGACCCAGAGAATCGCTCCCCTTGGTTGGCGTGGGTACCTCGTGTAATCCCTGTCGGCTCGTTTGTCTTCGACAGAACGGCACTCCACCGATTGTAAGTGTAGCCTTGAAGAAGTGCCGGAGTGCACGTCTAATCCAGAACGCACCTCCACACCAAAAGGCAAACCCAGAGAATCAGATCTCCCGACCCAGAATATCACAGATTCGGGGTCCGGGATTTCAATCAACTCCGGGACTTGGAACTCAGAAGACATCTTACCCAAATGCCTCCTTAGCTTGATAAATCAACAAATACAGAGTATACAAACACTACAACTAGCCGTCACTTATTCTTTTGGACCCTCGGACGGTGGGTCACTCCTACACTAGGCTCACTCGAGTCCCAAATTCAGGGGCCTAGCTCCCCTGAGACTCACACAAACGCGCACCACCTCCAATACAGGAGGAAAATACAATCACTATCAATAACCTTCCCTTCACACAAGCAGTCAATACAAAATCCTGGAGGCGACTACCTAGCACCCCAGAATACCCTCGGTAATATGAAATGGGCTACCACGAGCACAGCAAGTGACCCAACTAGGATATGGAATAGATGGATCACTCCAGGAAGCTCAAGGCCGTCACTGGTCCCCACCTAACTGGACTTGAGTTTGATGGAGTCCACACAGACGGTCGTCCTTCACCGTTGATGTGCCCTTAGCGTCCCGCGGTCGTAGTCTCGGGTCCTCCGGAATGGTCGTCGGCAGGCTTGGCCGAAGTCACTTGCGCAGTACAGGGAAAATTGAACTCTGTTTGTCTTTTATCAGCTACTTCTCTTTCTCTATCTCTTCTGCATTCTTCTTTGGGCAAATATCTTCTGTTCACTATGCTTGAGGTCGAATATCTTGTCTCGAGTATACCTTGGGTTCAGCGGTCCAAACTTGCGATCGTCTTGCGATTCCATTGTTGTCGGGGTTCGAAAGTGCCAAATGTGGGTCTTTAGCCTTGGTCTAATATGACACGGGATTCCCTCTCGATTCCTTGAAAGTGTCCAATCTGCACATCCATGTTGATCCTTCAAGGTCACACATCACTTGATTGCAAACTGGCTTCAGACTGACTCGAAATCCAGAGATTCATCTGAAACTCAGGGTCATCCCTGAAATCTCTGTGAAACTCTGGGGGTTGGGATGATCTCTGGATGTTGGCTTGGGAGATACTTGATTTTGGTATTTAGAGTCTGGATTCGTGATCCAAACCCAGAGATTCATCTTGAACTCTGGGTCACCCGTACTCAGGGGAGTGAACTCTGGGTAATCATGCGGTACTCTGGATATTAGGTCTGTTACATCACAGACTCACATTTTATCTCCATAGATCCAAGCACTTAGCGGGTTTAGCGGCCTCCTGCGCATGATCACGGTGGTAGTGGGTTGGTTTCTTAGGGTAATATGATCCTTTGTCGTTACTATGGTCCACAGCAAGATGAGGTGTACTCTGGGATACGTTCGCCAGAGACACTTTCCGCCAGACTTTAGGCATTCATCGTAAGGGAAAGTCCGCGGCTGGACTGAGTGTTCTTTGCACCCCTGGGTGTGCACTCCCAGGAATCACACTTCCAGCCAGTTGGGCCCATCTGCGGTCAAGTACTGGATTTATCCCATAACATCATTTTCTTCCCACAATCGCCATCCGTGTCACACGGGTACAGCCGCGCCGCATCCAAGTCATCCACCAATCACAATCCAATACACACTCCAAGTCACAGAGGTGACGGCACGTCGTAGGCAATTTTCTGAAAACCGCCTCGTGTCAGCAACTTAGCAGTCACCAAGAGAGGAAGATCCAGCCCAACCGACGGGTACATAAGGTGAGCAAGTTCAGCAGATCACGGATCATCGGAGGACCCCCTTCGTTAGTCGGTGTCCGGGCATTGGTGGGAAGTTGGATCTAGCGATCTCACAGATTTTGCTGATCCCGCTACACCACATATCCTCGCCAATGTACGAGGAATTCCCGGTAGATCCGTCCATATCTCGTTCTTCTCCCTGATCTCATATCTGTGATCTTCTCCACTTCATACTCATCGGGATCGCGATCTTGGATCCAGCTATCCCCTGGTAATAGATCTTCATCAAAATCCAGACGATCTTGACTTCCCACATTGAGTCGCATTAGTGGTCGATCTGGATATTCTTTCACTAGCTGCAACTTGTTCACATGTACCATAGGGAAAATATGATATCCGGATCCGGCGATCTCCAATTTCACCGCATGTTCTCCAACTTTCTCTACAATCCGAAATGGTCCGTGCCACAAGTGTGCTAACTTCTTAGCATATCCCTCTTTCTCTCGATCCAGATATAGCCACACTCGAGATCTGACCTCGATCTAATGCGGGCGGATCTCCTGATTGTGTAGATCCGCTCGATCTGAGATCGCCTCCCGCAGCCGTTGGTTAACCTGTTCCCGAACCTGTTGATAATACCGCTGGATCTGATACCTCCACCGCCGTGGATCTCGATCATGTCTTCGCGTACTTCCCACCGGGATCACCGCTTCCATGGTGGATCTAGGATCCCACCCATGTACCATATAAAAAGGTGTTTATCCTCGGATCCGATCATGTGCGGTGTTGATCGCGAAAGTAATCCTCTCGGCATACTCGTCCCAATCTCGTTGATCCAGATCCTGCACATACATCTTAATCGCCCGAGTGGTGGTTTGGACCATGCGCTCTGCAGATCCGTTAGCTTGGGGTCGATATGCCATCGTGGCACGTTGACGTTGACCCAAGATCTTATTAAACGCTCGGAAAAAGTCGGACATAAATCCTGGTTCACGATCATGCCTTATCGCTTCGCTGGCCCCAAATCGTCGGAAGACACATTCCTCGTATGATTCGGCGACAGTCTGAGCAGTCCTTGATGAGCTGGCTTTCGCGATCACATATCCAGAGAATAGATCTTCGAAGATCAACAATTCCGTATTCCCTTTATGTGATCTGGGCAACGACGGGATATGATCCATAGCTATGATCTGGAAAGGATATGTTGCCTGAAGGTTACCTGGCGACTCTCCTTGGATCCGAGGTTTACTCTTACCGGTCTCACAGTCCACACATTCGCCCACGTATCTTTGAACGCTCTTATACAGACCTCTCCAATGGAAATGATCTCGGATCCGCTGATAAGTTCGGCCGATCCCTTGATGTCCACCTTCTAGGCTCACATGGTAGTGATGTAGTATGTCCTGATATAGAGTTTCCGGGATCACTAGTCGCATCAGCTTATCTCGATCTGCATCCGTCGGTCTTGTGGAGGGACAGTAGAACAGTAGATCATGGTGATCCAAATCATAATCGGCTGCTAGATTAGCATATGATTTGGCTTCTTGCTGAGTCAGATCTTGTAGATCTCCATTCAGATATTTCTTTAATCCCGAGATCCACGCCTCCTCGTCTTGGGCTTGTCGGATCCTATCGATCCTAAGATCCCGAACTATCTCCTTCCGTAATGATCGCGGATCCGAAGTCGATCGCGTCGTAGATCGCGAGCCTGATCGTGTCACTACCGCCGTGATCTGGGCTGCCTGATCCGTCCTCTTGACTACCAATACCTCATCCAATCTGTCCAACGTGATCAGATCCTGCTTACCCTCATCCGACTCGATCTTCACTCCACCTTGTCATTGTAGCGCTGCGCTAGCCAAACTGTCCGCACTGCCGTTCCAATCTCGTTTCACATGCACAAGCTCATGATTTGGCCAGTCCTTCAGTCGATCTAAAGCCTTCTGCTTGAGCAAAGTCAGACCGGGCGCCTTACACTCGATCTCACCTCTGACCTGTCGGATCACCAGATTAGAGTCACCGCAGAATACCACTCGTTTGCGATCCACGGTACTCAACAGATCCAGACATAGTAACAGCCCATGATATTCAGCCTCGTTGACGGTAAGATCTTCCGCAAAAGCCGATCTGGCCTGGATCACCGTCCATTCAGGCAACTTCCACAAGATCGCGCTGTATGCGCCACCTCCACGCTTCACGCGGGCCGATCCATCGAAACTGACCACATACAGCTCCTCATCCGCTTGGATCACAGGGATTGGAGCTTGGATCTTCCGTCGTGGCTCTTTCTTTTGGCGAGATCTGGATCAGCGCTTCATCCACCATGGATCTGGGCGTGATACTAGCCGCAATTACCCCTAGGATCTCTTCTTCTCCTTTAACGCACTTCACAATCTCTAATGTCCACGGTGATAGCAGTGACGCCCATTGGCCTAATCGCCCTTGCAATCCGGTCAATCTAAATAACCAGGTCAACGTGGAGTATCTAGTCAGCACCCGGATCCGGCGTCCCACCAACATGTTATATCCGAGATCCAGGATCCTTAGCAGCGCCAACACCTCCTTCTCCACTGGGCTGTAATTCAGCTCGTTCGACTTCAGCGTTCGGCTCACCAAGGTGATCGGATAGTAGATCTGGTCGTACTCTTGCACGAGAGCTGCCGAGATCGCCCAATCACTCGCATATACGATCACCACGGGCTCCCGATCCATATCAAAATGACGTAGGATTGGGGTGGATGCGATCTTCGATTTGAGCGTCTCGAAGGCCCGATGATCACGGATCCATCGTGGATCAACCCTGTCTACATCCAGTTCTCCTGGATCGTACGTCTCCGTGGACTTTAGTTTTGGATCCGACCCTGGATCTTCCTTCAGATCCAGTTGATCTAGTTCCTTATGTTCCATACTTTGCTCGATCTGGATCCGCAACTCATCCTTGGATATCGCGGCGAAGTCGACCTCCCTCAACTCGTACAACACGGCTGCGTAGATAGCGTAATCTTCGATAAATCGACTGTAATAATTCAAACTGCCCAGAAATGATTGCATCGATCTCAGCGATCCAGGAAACGTTAGATCCGTTAATGCCTCTAGATCCTTGGGGTTCGCCTCCAGTCCATTTTTCGAAACGCGGTGACCCAGATATTCCACTTTATTCATACCCCAGAAACTCTTCACCACACTGATCGACAGATTCCACTTATCGCACGCCTCCAGTAGGGTGTCCACTCGATCACATAGCTGATCCCAACTATCCGCTGGTATAAGGATGTCATCGATATACGATCTGCGTCCGATCACTGATGGCTTATCCGGATCATCGGCCTCTCCCACTTCAATCACATATGTAGATCTTGGATCCGATCCAGGAGGGGGGATCCGGGTGAATCCATACAGGGCGTTGTCGATCAGACGTTGGTAGATCTGTGGCGCATTCTTCAAGCCGAATGGCATACGATTCCACTCGAACAACCAAAAGGAGTAATGAAAGCTGAGATCTCTCGAGCTCGATCTGTCATAGTCACCACCCAGAATCCACTAGCCATATCTAAGGAGCAATACCACAAGACTTTATCCAGATCTTCGAGAAGATCGTTGATCAGGGGCATAGCGTAGACCATCAGTTGAGTAAGACTATTGACCAGACGATAATCAATGCACAGCCTGATGTCCACTCCATTCTTTTTCACGATCACCACGATCGGAGAGGCCCAGGGTGATCTGGAATAACTGATCATCTTAGCTGATAATAATCCCCTGATCAGATCTGATAACTTCTCGCGGAATCGAGGCGCGATCTTCCTCACTCGTTGGGCGATTGGCTTAGCATCTCCCACATCGATATCACACACCACACCCCTTGCGGCCGGTGGTAGAGCATTTCCCTTTCCGATGAGAAGATGTCGATATTTCCAGATCCTCTGACGTAATCGTTCGAGCTCCGCCGTAGTCTGGATCCCCGGATCTCCAACTTGGATATCCTCAATCTTCACCTCATCCGTGGTGGGGTTGATCTCTGGAAGGATCGACATCTCTTGATCTACATCTTCCGCATACAGATCATTACCTTCATGGTAATGTACTTCCGGATCCGGCTCTTGATCTGGGGAATTTTTTCGATCCTCTGGGAACGCCTCCTGTATCGGGGTAGATAACTGTCCGGGTGGATCTCTTTCAGCTGATCCTCCAGTCACTGGATCCAAATCATCCGCCTTTACCTGATCCATATTTTGGTTTATCACCTCGGTCTCTACTGGTCGGATCGGAGTTCGATCCTGCGGATCTATTCCCGCTGATGTTCGATCTTCGCTCGTCAACACTGGTTTTACCTGTATCTACGAGATCTCAGGTCGTTTCAGGATACCACGAGGTACTGGGTAGGAGGGTCGATCCACCATCGGTTCTGTCGATTCCATCAAGATCTCATCATGCTCGGATCTTCCTTCCACCGTGGCTTCCATAGCCAGATTTTGCCATTCCATATACCGACGTGACCCCACCGAGACAAATCCTGGCATCCGGGGAATGTGATCACCCGATAGCCAGATCCCAACTCTCACATCTTCTTGCAATATGATCGCCTTATCGCTCACGTTGGCGATCTGCAGATACCGTCTCTTCCCGAGGCCTTTTACCACCGTGGGTACCCAACGATCCCCTCGGGTGACCCAGAACTTCTCGTGATCTGACATCCGGAGATGTAGCTGAAGTTCCACTGATTGTCCGATCTTGATCTGGATATGTTCTCCTACAGTTACCAGCCTGGCCTTGTCGCTGTAGAGCTGCCGACGTCGACTAAGCTGGATCCGCACCTCATCAGGTAAACTTATAGATCCATAGGCCAAATCCAGTCGGATCCCCGCTGGTACCATGAAATCCATACCCAGGATGGCGTCTTGACCTGCCAGATCTCCAACCCAACTATCGATAAAGTAGACCAGCGATCCAGCCATAGTGATCTTGATCCGGGTTCTTCCTTCTGTCCTGTAAACACTTTCGCCAATCCCAACGCAATCTTGGATCTGGCTCGTATCGATATAGCACCCAACCTTACGAGCAAAGGCCGTATCCACTATGGACACTTCGGCGCCTGTATCTAAGAGCAAGATCCCTCTCTCATTGTTGATCTTACCAGTGATCTTGGCTTGTCGGAACCATTTTCCCGGGGCATAGTGTTTCCAATATCCCCGAGATTCTCCTGGCAAGAGATCCATAACTTCGGATCTTCGGATCTCCTTGATCTGACTTGGCTTTTGAATCACTGGTATATCCTCCTGATCTGTGGGCTGGAACCACAGATCTGGATCCCGTTGCTTCCAATAGCCCCTTATCTCTCCTGGGTGGAGGTCCATCATCATGGTCACTTCGGATCTAGAGTAATCATCCACCTGGCGGACACTGGAGATTGCGACAGCACGGTTTCCATTCAGATCACATGTATTACCGCGTAGATCTGGGATCTTGTTACCCTGATCTACAGATTTCTTGTTCACAAATGCATAGATGCAATATCTAGAGCGCTCGGCTCGTACCGGATTCCAACCCGGCGAGCGTCCTAGTTTAACATCTTTTCTGCAGATTCTGGAAGCATACCTGCATGTTTGGCTGGGTTGAACCACTGGCGGATCTGGTTGTAGAACTCTTCCATAGGACATTTTCCCATATCATGTAGCTCTCCGCACCCTCGGCATACAAAGAGGCAATGATCTGCCGGATGTCCTCGCTTCCCACACTTATGGCAAGTGAGACGTCTCCAGCATCCTAGATCTGAATGTTACTTAGATCCACAGTGCGAGCAACGGTTCCGATCGGATCCGCTGCTCTGGATCCGGGATCTATGATCTGGTGGGGTCTGATCCGTTGACTTGTGGGTGATTGGTACTTGCTCGACCTTCTCCATACCAGGTTCCACTTTTGGGGTGGCGTCCTGCTCAGCTGCCAGCTAGATCCGCCGATGATTGTCTCCATCCGAGTCAGATCCATCCGATCCGTCGGATCCGGACTCAGATTCAGACTCCACAGTCCGGATCTGCACCGCGCGGACATGTTTTGTCGTAGCTGCAGGTGCTGGATTAGTTGCCTTCTGCCGGTACTTGCTAGATTCGAACGCGGCTTTCTTCTGTCTGCTCTTTGCACGTTCACGGGCTCGTAGCACTTCTTCGAGATCATCCGCGTCGGATAGTCGTAGCAGAGTCAGCCTGTCAGCTAGATCTTGATCTTCCAAAGTTTCGATATAGTGATCCACATGTTCGCGTCGATCTTTCGCATTATCATCCTTGATCTTCAACTTTGCGCGTAATCCGGCTACATTAAGGCGGTAAAGATAATCGAGGGGAGATTCTTCCGGCCGGCGTCGAGCATGATAATACTGTCTAGCCACTGATACTCCCAATCCGCAGTACTGGATCTGGAAAGCTCGAAGCAGATCCGACCATTTGTTACGGGTGGATCTGCTCAGTTGTCGATACCAGTTCTTAGCGGATCCGGCCAATAGGTCTGCAAAGTCAAACAGTTTTCTTCGTCGGAGGCTTGATCTCGCATGAACGCTGATTTCACTTTGCCAATCCACGCTCTGGCCCGATCTTCGTCTTGATCCTTCCCCGTGAACTCCTTAAGATCTGAGATCGCAGAGATCCAGACTCTCTGGATCATCGTTGATCCGGCTGATCCGGTCGTAGCGGTCGCGACCGTCGCTCGAGCAGCCGTGGGGAAGTCGATATCGTCTGGATCATACTCCCATCGAGTTGTGCTGTGTTCAGACCTCGCCGATTCCATATCCACATCTTGTGATCCTGGATCCTATATCTTCGTTGCTCCTTGATCCATGATCGGCCCTCGCTGTTCCGCCAGGAATCTACTCATGGCTGCTTCGAAATACTTCTGTAAGGTGCCTGATGAGGCATCTGACGTCGTTGCTGCTGTGATCTGGTCTTCGGAGACCGGGTCGTCCTTGAGCGGCCGGATCTCAGCTGATTCCGACGTTGGATCTTGGATCGCGCCTCCAGCATTGAAGTGCCGGACGGTCCCAGAGACATTCGTTTCGGTTCCGACGAGAGGTCTGATTCGTCTTCGTCGGCCGATGCGTAATGTGATGAGGACGTTTGGCGATCCGTAATGCTTGCCGGAGGTGATGGCACCGGATCTGTGATCTGCGGGGTCTCGCCGACGAGGATCTTGAGCTTGGAGAATAGATCCTCGGTGGCAGTCTGGATCACCTTCAGATCCAGATCAAAGACATCATCCGCATCGAAAGCTCCCGTGGTCATCCTGCTTCCTTCAATAGTCGCAATAAATCCTTGACTGCTTCTAGTTTGTTGGCAGTCTTGATCGGGGCTGATACGGGTTCCCTTGGATCCCCGACCTGCTTCGGTCTCAGGATCCGCATCACGGGATGTCGATCCAGGAACTCGCGAAGTTCTTTGTGGTAGAATAGATTCACCAGATCTTCGTCTGACCAGCCTTGTCCCGATCTGGATCTAGGTTTAGATCCGCTTTGATCTTCATCATCCATCTCTGGAGCCTTCATCTTCTTCCGCGTTACCTTCTTCTTCGGCTTCTTCTTATCGGATCTAGAGACTGGAAGATCCCTGGGTGGATATGGTGAAGGCTCGACCGGAGCTCCGACCAATCGGTACGGTTCCACTTTCATCTTCCCTTGTTTTGTTGACGGATCTCGACTTACGTCGAGATCCGTCGGGGTCCTCGTGGGGACCTGTGGAGGTAGAGGTTTTTCTTCTAGATCTGGATCTGGATCCAGATCGCCCTCTCTTCCGTCAGCAGAGTTCCTCCTAGCGCTCTGCTGATCCGCGGATCTTGATTCATTCAGCGGCATCATCGTCGATCCGAGGTCCGATGACGCTTGTTCCCCTTGTTCAACCTTCACTTGAACATCTTCTTGAGACTCACGGTGAAATCCCGAGTCACCAACAGATCCGGGCACGCGCACCATTGTGGTGTAGCAGGATCAGCAAAATCTGCGAGATTGCTAGATCCAACTTCCCACCAATGCCCGGACACCGAGTAACGAAGGGGGTCCTCCGATGATCCGTGATCTGCTGAACTTGCTCACCTTGTGTACCCGTCGGTTGGGCTGGATCTTCCTCTCTTGGTGACTGCTAAGTTGCTCGATCGGTGCTGGTTGAACGTCTTGGCGTGACGTTGGGGTCGTAGAGTGGCGTGGAAGTCTTCACACCACTCGCCAGTAGTAGGTCCGGAGTCCAAGCGATTAGATCGAGCTTAGATCCGGAGGCCTAGATCTGGATCCGGCCTTGTAGTAATTCCTTTTGTGTAGATTTCCCTTTATGCGGGGTCCTTTGATTACTTGGCGCTTCCTATAGCGCGATCTTGATCGTTGAGAAACCGAAGATCTGCCGGCTAAGCAATTAATACCGGGATCTTGGATCTGCACTTAGGGTAAGATACTAGGAGGTTGGATCTAGCCAATATATTATCTAGATATTATCAACCACCCTAGATCTGTACACCTAAATCGCTATTAATACCGTAGGGCCAATGTAGTTCCCGTTTCCAGGCGTGTAGCGAAGCACTTGTGTCGTACGATGCAAATTCGGTTCTGATTTAATGTTAAGACCTATCCCATCCTGTATCCTATCCTTAACGACACATCGACTGATTACGCTATCCTGATCCTTGTCCTTTCTTGTCCTCACCATCATAGCAGTCGACATCTTTGCAGATCACCCTGGATCTGAACCATAAACATTAGATCGCTAGTCGCAATGTTGTGATCTGGCCTTCTCCTTTCTCCAATATCGTAATCACCTCCCGCAATATCCAGATCATACGTCTTCCGAGTCAGATCATGCCTTAATAAGGCTAGATCACGCTGATCCAATTCCAGATCGATTAGATCTCTTTTGATCTTGTTGATCTAGGGTTTCCATGCATGATCCAGTGGCAATACTTCGTGATAATCGTAATCATAACGTATCCGAGCTTATTCCATGCCGTTAATCCCCCAATCATCGTTCATCTCTGCCATAATATCCCTAGATCCCGGATCCCTCGGATCCGCCTATGGATCTAGGTTCATGAGCCTTGATCCAAGTTCCCCGAATAGACCCGCATATATGAACCGATCTGGTCTACACAGATGTAGATTATAGCCCAGATCTGGACATCTAGGCTTGGATCACCAGCTTCCACAGTGTATATAGACATACTGTTGTACCCATACTATAATCATGCAAGTCCCACATCATCCATATCCATATGAGATCTTCCCAGCTCTTCGGATCTGGGTACATGTACAGATCGTATATCAATACATCTATCACGTCCCACCCAAGGTGTCACTAATCTCCATCAATCTTATCCATCAACTGGATCCACCACCAGATCCACCCACATCAGCTCGTCATCTACTCCAATCACATCACGTCAGGTCCGATCACGTCCAAATCGGATTATTCCTGGATACTCCAATGCCAAATCTTTCAAATCCACTTCACCACAGTTAGGTTCGTGCTGGTTGCACCACACCAAATTCCTCTCAAGAAATTTACGAGTCTCCGGAAGAAATCGGAAGATCGTGGTGGGCACTTCTCCATGTGGGGGCACCCCTGGGTACAGCCCGAAAATACAACGATCCAATCTCAGGCGGAAGGCATGCTCTGGGGATGGGTCTCCCTAAGGAACTCCACAGTTCAGGAGTTGAAAGACCTCCGAGATGGAGAGAATTAGACAGCAGTCTAAGTCCAGCGCTCAAGGCGAGCGGGTACAGTTCCGTCGATCCGGGAACCATGCAGCGTAAGGCTGCAAACAAGCCGCGGACTACTTACGCCCCGGCTGTTGTTGATCCCAGATCTCAACAGGCTCCCACGAGTTCTGTGACGGAGGATATCCCCGTCACTTCACAAGCACCTGGCGTTTCCCAGAGCGCCGCCACTCGCAGCAGATTCGCTCCACATGGTAGTGGAGCTCTACGTTCTGATCAAGGAGGGCAGGAGGAGCTCCCGCACGCGTTTAAGTACGAGGCTCCTTCTCAGCCGTATCTTTCTGGACCCTCATCTTCGGGTCGGGACTCTGTGGGGTCCCTATTAAGCGACGAAGTCCGTCAGCTTCGAATCGTGTTTACGCGATCGAGATAGCCCTTGGGCTTGGACCTGGTGGTCAGGCTGCCTCTCAGGCTGGCAAGCCGGGGGCCTTTGAGGTTTTTAGTCAAGATGTGGATGCTCCTGGTCGTGAGAATCGAGCGCCCCATGGGCGCGTAGACCACCGAGTTCCGGATTCCGCCTTAAAGGAACTCCGTCGAGGCTTAGACGCTCTAAGCTGTGAGGTGCATGGACGGATGCCCTCTTATGAACCGCAGGGATACTCGTACCACTCGGCTTACGGGTATGGCTCTTACGCGAGCTCTTCCCATTCGGTACCGTCATACCCTTCGTATGACTCGTGTGGATACCAGCCTGTGTGCCATTCGCAGGTTGGACAACGGCAACTCATGTTGTCCAGAGGACTCAGCCTCATATCGAGTAGGTGGGCTCTCACCTTGGCCTTCCTCCGTCCGAGGGGAGGGATCCAGCCGTTCGCGATACGGCTTAAAACGCCCCACGTACAACGTCGGGTGCGTCACCATTGACTTTGGGAGGTCAATGGTGTACGCCGCGCCATGTCTGGTCAGGACCGCAAAAGGTCCGATGAAGCGGTGCTTCAACTTGTTGCTCTCTACAAAGCTAACCACCTTTAGCGGTAGGTTCTTAGTGTCTAGTAGGACTAAGTCCCCTTTCCTAAACACGTTTAAGTTTCCTCTAATTGTTTTGTCAGAGTACTCCATTTTTTGTCTTGGGCTAATGCCACTGCGTCTCTAACCCGGCTGATTAACGTCAGTCTGTCGTCTATAAACAACGATATTTGTCATTGTAAAGACTCGGGCTCAATAGCTGAGACTTGGGAGGAAACGGCTTGCCGAGCCTCTCCCCCACTTACGATGGAGGCCACGGTGTCTCCCCGCAAGGTTAGCGGCACCTGGGGGTGTCGTAACCCATTCAAGTAGAGCGGGGTAAACCCCGTTGATGCGTGTACCGCATTGTTGAGCACAAACTTGATAACGCCAGCTTACCGACAGAGAGCTGCGCACGTTGTAGTGGTTACAATTCGCTGTCTACTTCGCTGGACTTCTACTGTTAGGCACGCGGCCTGTGCGTGCTTGGCGCGTGGCTTTTGGGGCCTGTAGTTGAAGTGGAGGGAATGGAGCAATCTCATAGGAGAATCATCTAGGATCGTGATCGGTGATTGGTTGATGACGTCAACTTATGTATCCTCTATGCACATTGACGACACCACGCGATGCACATCACAAGATAACCGTTTCCGTCTCACATTACATACTCAAGTCAAGTCAAATATAAAACAAGGGAAGACGCTAGGAGAGTTGGATGTGTAAGACCAAGCGAGCAGGCCTAGAACTTCTAACTCAATGTAACTCACTTTCAAATCTACTTCCTTCTGTTAACATCACTACAAGCCTCGTCCGCAAATATATACTCCCAATTTACGTGTCTCCTTGCGCGCCTCGAGCTTCTGGATTAACGCAAGATCGGTCTCCGTGCTCCAATGCCCAACGAAGGCAGTCCACGCTTGATCAGGGGACCTCATGCTGACGACGCCGATCGCCGTGGCCGGCTCACTTCTGGCAACAGCGATGTGGAAATGATAGGTGGGGTCGCACTAGCTGATCTTCAGCTTCCTGAACTGCTTGCGAACAGTTGATCCCTTAGTATGAGGGGGTAAGGCCTAAATGAGCATAATACACGAGGTTAATTTCGTGTCTCTGATCTACACCTATTAGAGGTCGAGTCTCCTACCTAGCATTACTTTTTTCATACGAAACACAAGCGTCGAGTTCTCGTACTTATTCTGAAAAAATTGCATAATTGTTTATAACGCTACCTGAAACTAGATAACAGTTTTTAAAAGTCAGTCCTAGAGTATGATATACATTTTCGTGTGAATGACGCACAAATCCAAAAACTTCTATTATTTTTACATTACTAGAGTTTTTTATGAAGTAGATGCTGGTATGTTTCATCGTTGGGGATGTTTCTAACAAATTTCAATCTCACATAAAAACAGCCAAGCCGTTATGGCCGGTATAAGTACGATCATTTTAGAATGAGTTGGGTTCATTTTTGGCTTGACAATTATTTTAAGCAGGCCCTGATGCGTCACCATCAATCACTTTAGCTAAAACCTGTTTAACCCCTCCCGTAAGGTAGTGAAAGCCGTGCATTGGACACTATAGAAATGTATTTCATTTCCGTGTGAAGTTAACAGAGCCAAGGTGCAATGGTGTGTCAGCCACTTAATTTATATTGCTTGTGCATGTGACAACCAGAATTAGATGCTGATGTCCATCACGGAAGACAAGGTTGTACAAATGTAAGCTTACTTACGCATATCAATAGATGCGTATAATGACTTTATTCATGTTTGTTGGTGTTCGATGTAAACATTGTCGACTATGTGAACACTGAAGAAGCTGTTCTCGTCCGACAAGTAGTACTTACTCCAAAGTTAATAATCTAATCGCTAAAGCGAACAAATCCCAAGAGACATTTCTTTTAGTTTCTCAGGTTGTATGTGGAACTCGACCTGACATCGCCGTTGACGTTGCCAAGTTGAGCCGATTCCTGGGAAATCCCGGTCAGCGACACTGGCATGTGTGGTGTTGCAGAACGCACAAATCCGTTAGATGTGGGTAAATAGAACGCAACCACAACAATCGCCGAGTTAGGTCGGCGTTTGTTGGCCTGCGCTGGGTTGTCCCCCTAGCGGTTCGGTCCTTCCGGGACAGCTGGTGTCTCTCTTCCGCCGAGTACCAACCAACCTAGGCAGCCAATAGTACGTTATCCCGTGCCCTCCACCAAAGGATGGACGACGGCGCGTTAGCGCTTTTACGGGTCGCTGAGGCAAAGGCTACTCGGCTGAAAGAGTAACGGTACCCTGGCTGTACGGTATACCGACCCGCCGAGCTCGGCGGGGTTTGTTCTTCGCGCTTGGCGAAACACGCCCTTCCCCGGGCCAATCTCTTGGCGCTACCAGTCAGAACTCTACAAGCTATGCCTCTCGAGTTCTGACGGCAGACATAATCCGGCCCGTGCAGGGACTTTACCGGAAGAGTGTACACATGTTCTGGACCTAGAAAATTCTGCTCTGTTTAATACTAGGGGCTTAAGCCCCTTTTCTGATTCCTAATTGGTTCCTATACGAATATATAGTGAAATAGAGTCGTTATAGATATTGCCGACCTTTCAGCCCAGTTGATGCGACTGTTCCTGACTCTCCCGATGGTCGCTGGCTCCTCCGCCTGGTTGCATCTTTTCTTATAGCTGTGGAGGTGCTATAGCCGAGTCCTTGGTCTCGGATTCCCCCTCTAAGAAGCCACCAGCCAATTCCGTACTGTAGACCACTGCTCCTAAGATGCTTTGAAAGCCGAGCTTTGGTGAGTCGCAATCTTGTACCGTTCACCACTGCTCCTTAGTCTCGGCCCAGGGCCAAACTTGGTGTGCGCTACATCTCAGATGCTGATATCAAGGTGGTGCGCTATTTGCTGAAGACTAAGGATGTGATCGTCACATACGACGGACTCATGGGGACAGAACTAACCGCTTACTCAGATGCTGACTGGAATGGCAATTGCGATGACAGACTTTCCGTGAGCGGGATAATGCTCCTGACGTGCGGTACTCCTGTGGTGTGGCGATCGACATTCCAGAAGACTGTCGCTCTAAATTATACTGAGACCGAGTACATGACGTTTAATGAATGCATCAAGGAAGTTGTGTGAATTGGTGCAGAGCAACATGAACGTACGGTGAACAACGAAGACAACCAAGGTGTCATGGCATTTGCAAAGAATGTCGGTTACCAAGCACAATTGATATTCGATATCATTTCATTGGCGACAAGATTATGAGTGGTGAGGTCGAGTTGACCTAAGAAGAGTCCAAGAACCAACTCGCCGATTTCCTCATCAAGGGTCTATCGATGAAGACGCAACGCTATTTGCTCATGCAGGGCAACGTGGGTCCCAAGCTCGAGATATCGAATTGAGTGGGGGTATTGTGGTTGTACTTCGCGGTCTGCTTGACTGGGCCTCTACATTTGGCACGCGGCACGCGCGTGCCAGGCGTGTGCCCTGCATGGACCATAGTTGAAGTTACGGGAATGGAGTAACCTGATTGGTGGATCTTTTCGGATCGTATAATGTGATTGGCTGCCAATTCAATTGGGTGAATCTTATGATGTGCATCGTGTGTACGAATCTCGCAAATCATTTGGCCGTACCTCAACACGTTTGGCCGCGCCTCATATCATTTGGCCGCGTCTCTAAATGTTTGTACCGTAACAGGATGAATACTAAAAGACTATAGGAACTGTAGGAGGTAGCAAGTAGCAATGACACTAACCTAAATCGAACTCACTTTTGGATTTAATTCATCCACTCACATCGACTACTACCAAGGAGGGACGGCTCTGAGCACACAAGATTTGAACTACAGCACCGTAATTTTGGACTTAAACACCGAAACGGCAAAGGTCATAAACACCGTTAATTTAGAACTCAACACCGCAAATATAATCTGCAACACTGCAAATATAATCTACAACACCGCAAATATAATCTGCAGCACCGTACCTATTGACTATATCACCGCACAAATGCCGTTTGGGAGCTACAGCCCGCTACTCCAATGATGCAACGATATCCAAAATAGATTACTCCCGCCGCTCAAAACTCACACCTTTCTTAGCACTTGCGAGGTGGCAGTTGTGAATATCACGCAGACTAGGACAGAGAACGCTTCAAAATGGATGAAAGTGCTTTGGTAACGTGACTATGTAGCACAGCATCACTGTTTCGACGCGTTCTAACCACCTTTTAATTGACTGGACAGAGGTTGGAGGAAGTTACTTCTGTGAGGATGGCGCGACCACGACCTAAATGGGAGCGTTTGTGGCGTACTCCAGCAGGGACAACTCTATCACTTGACAGTTATACAAGTTCTTTGCCTCTTCACGTCAAGCGCAAAAGCAATGTATCGGTTTGTAATCTGCAAGATGACCACGTAACACGAGGTGAATTGAACATTGCGTCGCAGAAACACACAATGCGGACTATTTACACAGAGTGCACATCGTCGCGATGTTTAAAAAGCTTGAGAAAGTGTCGTTGCAGGTACAAATTTGTGATTTGCGACTTAAACGGAATCGCATCAGTATTCGTCGAAGGTATTCATACCATGGAAAACCCTGCTGTTGATTCTCCGCGAAATGCGTCTTTGTCGGTGGAAATGAAACAATACTTGGAAACAAAACTTTCTGAGGATTCTACTATCTTTCCGTACATTTTGTTTTCTTTTGTGTGTGAAAAGATTAAAGATGGCGTTTTTCGGGGACCTCCGCCTACACAAGAACAGGTGCAGACTTACGTAAAAAGATGGCGGACTAAACATCGTGACGACACCGTGAAGCCTGTCATAGACTTCTGTCGCGCGAGCTTTTACAACGGTCAGTCATCTGAAACACGGTCCTCCACAGACTTATTGGTATTTTGCGATATCGAAGAGGATGTTGACAATACTGGCCACTATTCTCCTTCTATTGGAGATGGATCTGATAATCAACCTTTGCGAGTTGGGCTTACTAGCTATGGTCTACTTGAAGCTTACCTCTCTGTTCAGTGTGATCCCCGCGCAACAACTGTGTTACATGTGGATAGTACCCATAACACTGTGAACACACGTTACTTAGTGTTCATTCTTGGAATTTCAGATCCTTCAGGAAGATATTTTCCCATGGTCTACTACTGTTCTTCTCAAAGACGCACACAAGATATTGTTTGGTGTCTAGCCTTTATCAAACGGGTTCTGCGAGAACGATTTGCCGCTACTTTCTCACCAAACTTTGTTATGACAGACGCTGATGATGCCCAATACAATGCAAGTGTTGATCAACTACCTACATCCTGTATTCTTATGTGTTGGTTCCACGTTTCCCAGAATATAAAGGATAAAACGCAAAGACTTCCGACAATTACTAGAAAGATGATATTCCGAGACTTTAACACTTTGCATTTCTGCACGTCAATGCAAGAATACAGAACTAAGAAGGACAGCATTATCTCTTGCTGGAGTTCGTACTACAACGATTTTCCTCGTTTCAAAAAAATTGCGAAGCAGTTGATTAATCAGTGGATTCAATGCATTAACCCTGTCACTCGACATGTTGAAGACTCGAGATTTTCGAAATGGCAAATTTTTCACTCACCACCGGGATATGCTGTTACAAATAACCCTTTGGAACAGTACCACAAAACCTTGAAGATAATTGCAAACACTGTCCGTGCTACTCCTATCGAGTTACTCCAACGTTTAGATAGATGCCGAGTAGCTTTCGAGTCACGAAATCTCAGGTTTAATAGCATCACTCACGTATCGGCACGCCTAAGAGCACTTTACAACATATTGGATAGGAACGGTGCAATAGTTGCAGATCGTATACCTCCTGTTGGAGATTTGCAATTAGCTCGAGTGACCTCAACTCTTTGGAGAAGTGTTTCTAGAAACAGGTCACAAGTTGTGGGCAATGATGACTCCGAGTCGTGTGTGAGCAGTCAAGAAGGCAATGGATATGAAGCAGACGAAGGTTCAACAGAAGAATTGTTTTTGAATGAAACAATAGATCAAAGTCGGAATATCTATGGAAATGTTACATCTGGTACGAATTTGACAAGTGACGAGCACAACGTTAATTCAAGCTCCGAGGACGAGAAAACTTTGGAATTCCATAATGCAGATCGCATTTTGCCTTTCAAGTCGCCATACACGCTTCACATGCTCCAATACGGAATGCCTGCGAACGGATGGCTCGTTAACCCTGTTGGAAAGTCTTGTCAATGCCGGTTCAATTTTAAATTTGGAATGTGCATTCACGTCATTAAAGCTGCTGAATTGTTCGGTATTCCTTGCCCTGGTATGCCGATGCCAGTTCGTAGTTTTTTTAATCGTGGAAGCAAAACACGAAGAAGAAGACAAAACAATCGAGAACAAGTGGATCACCATATCACCATTAGTGCCGACCGTGCGCTGGAAGGTATAGATTTCGGACCACAACGTCGACCTCGAAGGCGCAGTGCTACCTCAGTTCAAGATGAATCTTCGTCTATTAACCGAGTACTTCCTATTGCCAGTGATGACAACGGTCGGCGAGATCATCACCATCATATCCTGCGCTCTGATTTAATGGTTCCTGATACTGCTGGTGGAAACACACCAATGGGCGGTCACTACATCGCCCCTACTTCCATTCATAACCCATCTGTGCTAGCGATCCCGGAATACCAAGGGCGTTGTGGGTCTACTCTTCGCAGCGACGCAGAAATTGGCCTTCCACTGGAAACCGGTACTTCAAACACGACCATTCTGTGTGATGATATTGCTATGTCTCGGCAGTCATGTACGCAAACTAAGCGACGAAGATACTAGCGTTTGTAGCCAATGCATTTATCATAAATACGATAGGACAAATATTGCTCTGAATATTAATTCTTCTCCTTTCTGATGTGAGCACTTACAGTGTTTTAGTCTGCTTCATCGGTGTTGTGCGACTATTTTACGGTGTTGTGTGTTATTCGGACGGTGCTTATGTCCAGGGTTGGGTTATGTGCTGACGTCGATTTTACGGTGCTGGTTTCCAAAGTTTGGGTGCTGCAGTCCTCTACTCTACTACCAAGACTCGTTCGCATCCCTTTGATAGTAACAATTCATGCGGTATTTATTCGTCCAACCGTTTCTTTTTATATGCAGGCGAGTTGCATAGGCAAAACTTACGAAGCGTAATAGAGCCTTGTTTTATCGATAAAATTCTATCTACAAATCATGCACTTTTCGCTAAATGGCAACCGTCAATTTTGTTGTGGCCAAGACTGCCAAAGTGCACTTTCTGACTTCGCAATTTGCAAGATGCCCTCCAAAGCCTCCCACGTTGTTGATCGCCTAACACGCCACTGGGAAGATGAGGTCACCTACCTTGCCACCAGCCACGAAAATGTCGTTGACGTCGCGCGTCACATCGAGGACGATGCGTCTGGTTTTGTTTCCCCTAATATCGCTAAGTACTTTGCTTCTGGAGGTGATGATGACATCTAACTAACTTCTACGCCTCCGAGCTGGGTGCGCTATGAGCCGTTTGACAACCTGAAAAATAAGGAGGAGGAGAGAGAGAGGTCGACTAGTGTTTTATCTACTACTTAAAATTACTTTACCATTATCCATCGAACTGTCCATCAAACTGCTTACTACTACTACTATTTTCTCGTTGGTGGCAGGCACAGTGCATCTGTTTTCGTGATAACTGGCCACCAACACACTCAATTGCCGCGACCGGTCTTGTACAGTCTCTCCACTTTGGCCTCCGCCGATCCACAAGTTCGAGATCAATTCCCCTATCCTGCGATAAGATATCTATGTCACTCGAATGCTGCTCGGTAACATCCGATGTTGTCCAAAACCCTGAAACTGTCAGTGACAGATCTTCAAACCGTAACGACTAATAATGCATTTGGACTGTGCATCGAAAAGATTTTGGAACAAAATCAGTGTTACTTGTTATGAGCACGGATAAGTCTTTACATTTTGTTCTACGAGCAAACCGATGTCCACATCGTAGAAACTGCTCGCAATCGCTTCTATTATGGCCTGTCTCCCTTCAAATACATGGTGTACCATCCAACCGCCTTTTCTATAATGTCATCGTCCGCGCCTTGGATAGCTTTCAGTTCGATAGCCAAATCATCAGGACTCATTTTTGCAGCGGCAGAAAACTTGAAAACCGATGCCAAGTGGTCATCTGATGCAGTCCAAATTTTGCTGAGCCTCGCCGTATCATCCACTTTATCAAGAGCCGAAACCGATTCCGACTTTACCATCTTGCTGACAAGGTTTTTCGCCATCAGTTTCTGAACAACTTCATAAAATCCTCTCTCTTCCTTGTCACCTTCGGCGATGTTGTTGTGTCTCAGAAATCGAGACTGGCCGCTAACACTTTGGTCGGCGCCGACAAGATGCAAAATTCCCAGCGATAATACACCAGTTACCGCAACATCACTACCAACAGACGCAATTACAGGACCTTGGTGAACGAAGAGGGTCAAAACAGCGGTCATTAGGATGTAGGGCAGACGCATGATTGGTTCTGGATGTTTTTCGTGATTGGTGCAGATGGTATGCCTGGGAAAGCAAATTGCGAAGTGAGGACTAGAGGACTAAAGGCTTACGGATAGCAAACCACACAATAAGCGCGCGCCCAACAATCCCTAGTGCAATAAGCCTGTTCTGGATACAGTCGCTCCGGATCATGTGTCAAGCAGAAATAGTCAAGATTTGCTTCCCACAATGAATCTACTGTCTTTAAGATTTTAAGTTACAGTAGAAGTCGTGGTATAGTGTCCTGCGGGAACCTAGCATACTTATATCACTTGCTAGTTAGCAACAATTTGTGTCTATGATATACTCCGTAACGGAAAAAGATCGGAGCCATACTGAAGGATGTCTACATATGCAAGGCACGTATTGACCCTGTTGTCGAAGAGCACGACTACTCACTACTTGCATCCGGTAATGCGCCGTATTCTTAAATAGCGAATTCTTTTTATTGACTCAGTAAATTTTGCATCTGAGTTTTGTGAATCTTCTGGTTGGTTGAAAATGAGTTGTATTGATCGACATGGGAATTTGATACTGTATATCTCGTGTCTCATGTTCAGTGCCAATCCAAAAGTGAATCATTTTCTAATCCCTGTTGTTTTATTTTATCTACCAATTAAGATACGTGAATAGTCAAGACTAAACATTGGACTGTTTTATGTCTAATCATCGTGTAGTTTGCAAGTGAAACACATGTCGGTGACACGCACGACACGTGCTTACTTAGGGTATGTCATAGAAAGGTAAATACCGGGGGAATGATATATCTACAGGTGAAAGTTACCGAAATACAGCGGAACTGTGATTTCTACAGAAGGGGTAGGTAAGGTGTAGGGATAACAGAATAGTCCATGGACTATTTGCCTTTGTGTCTACCTGTCAAAATCGCTTTGTCATTCCAGTATTGGCATAGAGGGGTTTAGATGTTGAAGCTACATCGGAGGCATATCGTTCGGCTTCATCCAAGGTTGCTGCACCCCAATGGCATATAATTGTCTTGGGCCGATAATATCAATGATTGTATGGGCTTGACGTAGAGTACAATCTGTGGCGATGGTTGAAGTGCCTTGTACAGTAAAGCGCAGGATAACGAAGTACCGCTTCAGTCAATAATACAGGGATGTAACGGCTCCCACGGAATTCAGATCTTGGAGATACATCCATGACTTCTTTCTGAGTCACAAAACGGCATGTAGCGATCAGCCACATCCGCAATTCATGGCCGAAAGTAGGTTACTTTTTGCTAGCTCGCATCGCAGCCTATCTAGTGATCATTTGCGATCTATATGTGCCGGAACTTGCGTAGTTGTACGACAATATCTGCCGAAACTTGCGTCGTGGTGCCGTAATATTCTAGTGAGGGTTGCACCTACTATTAATTCGATGTTGGAGCGGAAAAACAAGTATACTATGACTCGTCTACTACTGTAAGTACTAGAATACCCTAGTGAGTAGTTTTGTTCCTCCCGTCATACGCACATGGTGCCATTAAAATCTGTCGATTTCAAAGCTGTTAGAGTCGTTCAATAATAGTATTCATATTATTTGAATGAACAATGAGTTAGACAGTAGCTAAAACTAAATGACACACCTTGCACAGCAGATACGCTCGCAAAAAAGGAAAACTTGATTATAGATGTCCACTAATATAATTCGTCAGTGTAAACTAAGGGCTGGGCCTGCTTGGGCAGGACGACCACGCTTCTTTTTTCTGCGTTTGTCCTCGAATACCGGTCGTTTACCTGGTGTTCAATGAAGGGTCATACCTAGCATCAATTGTATTGCTGTGAGATGAACACAACAACCCAATTTAAACCAGGTACGGCAACTACATTGGTGAAACTCTGGATGTATCAGCCAACCGCGAGCAGGTTGTGACTCGGCTTCGAATACTCTTTCCGTAGCTGCCTCTCTCTCCACAGCGGAGGGTTTTCTCACCAGTGTAACTGGCTTATAATGTTGGAACACTTGGAACAACTTCCCGTTAGATACTGCTATTGCGCTATCAGGTACCGGTTCAATTGAAAACGCCTTTTCTGCATGCTGTTTGCGGTATCCGCGCAAAATTCCAGGCGACGTTCGAGTTTCTGTCTGAAATGGAGTCTCCAGGACAGATTTCAGCGTGCAGCATTCCACAAGTTTAGTGAAAAGGACATTCAACCTCAAAAGACGTCGTTGCGTCTGCTGTTGTTTGAACTGTCCGTTGAAATTCTCAATCGGATTGTTTGTTTTCGCCATTCCCATAGGTGTTTCAATACATTGCCAATGTCGATATGGACTAGTTATCCATTGTTGGATAAAATAACTACAGAAATCTTCTAGTTCAGGGTCTCCTTTCCAATCCTTCACTGCGATCTGGATACGCGACTTTATTTCAACATGGTCTCGGGCATAGTGAATGCTGTATACATGACGATAAACACTTTGCTGCTTCGATTGGCTGGGTTGTGATGTGTGTTTCTTCACGTTTTTCATGACGTGGAAGAAACACATTATGAACTTTGGTCCCTGTTCAACGTTCAGATATTGAAAAGCTACGGCATCGAACGCGTTTCGCTGAGCTGCATCCGCGTCCATCATCACGTAACTGATGCATGTTATTTTATAGGGGTTCGTCCTCTGATCCTTTGCCTAACTTTGGGTTGCCATACATGTCAACACAGTAGCCAAATGAAAAAGCTTCATTGTTACCTATAAAAGTCGAATACGGGTGCTGTAAAATAAGTTTCTCCATTTCATCGACAAAGTCGTTGTCATGGAGAACATTCTTTCGATAGTTACGAACTCTTGTTTGAAGTTGAGCCAACAGTTTTTTAGGGTCGGCCTTCTCGATGTTGAACTTCTTGACCAACGCATTCATAACGCAGGCTGGTTTTCCACCGATCAAGGCTCACTCTCGGATGAACGCTTGCATTCCAAGAGTAATTTCGTGATTTCGTGGTGACGAAACGTTGCTCAAATGATATCCGCTTTGAAAAATGTCACTGCGCTTTGATTCTTGACAAAATAACACTTTCATGAACCATTTACACGTCTGAATATCGCTAGTTAGGGCTGCACATGTGACTGAGTTACACTTATATCTGATATAGCGCATTTTGTGCATGTTCGTGTTAGATGACCAGACTTGACACTTTTCTAACTGGTTCTTGGCGGTTAATTTGTTCTTCTGCTGGTCGAGAAACTCGTCCTTCTTCGCTTCATTTTCTCATGAGTGAAGGAATGTCCAGCTGTAGTTAGACATTAGCAAAACAGCGTCGGATCGATGAATGAGTACAATAGTTTAGATATCGTAGTTGTGTATTTCTGGAAGACTAAAAATAGTATGTTTGACCAAAAGGGCACACTATTTCGAGTCTGGCCAATCCAATGCCACTTCCGTAGTATTCAACAGCCATCCACCAATGAATGCATTCGCGTCTGTACATTTGTCGGACTGCTCTGTAGAAAAGCCTCAGTCTCCTGTAATTACATCACAGATTCTGTAGATTTGACACTATTTCTGTAATCCTACCCAATCTTCTGTAGATATGCCCGATTCTTCTGTAGATTTGTCCCTCGCTCGTAAATACCGAGATTCCTTTCTCAAATTGCGCCCCAGTCAAATCTCAAGAAAGCTGGAGTAGCCAATACCTATGGGAGAACTGAATCCCATCATAAATCTTTCTCAAAAGGCACCCCCAGTCGACAGTGTAGCGACAAGACGGTTTTGGCTCTTCTGTATTTGAACTTCTGGATGTGTTGGTCGATTCAAGCAAATACAACAGAAATATACAACCATGAACTCCAGAATAGGTTTGGGCATATCGTTTTAGGCGAAGCAGTACCACTAATGAACATTGTTCAGATTTATGCCAATCGAAAAGGGTTGTGGATGACAAAATTCTCAATTATTTTTAAGAGAAAGATTAGATGTCATGGCTTGCGAATGCATGGGATAGCAAACTGCCGAATAGTTGTTGACTGCAACCCGAGTCCAACTATAGCTACGCATCAATGACCATCCTAATCTCTTGCTTTCGTAGTTATCGCAGAAGAAAAAAACGTATAATACCCTGAAAGCTTGACACAGTGCTGATACAATTAACAACAGTGTCAAACTTAACACGATCGCTAATTTGTAGGACAAATTATTCGTTCTCGATCTCAACAAAGTCGTTACTCTCCATTTCGGTCGTACTCTACCTCATCAATTTCTGTTTCGATCACCGCATCGCCTTCAGCGAGTTGGTCAGCGCCGGAGTAATGCAAAACTAACTCTCTGCTGTGCGTGACAATGTTGACCGGAATTCGCAATTGTAGGCTTGATTATCCTGACCAAAAGATACCTAGAGCATTAAGGTTTAATAAAAGCTCCTGTAAATTCCATCTTGCATTATAAGACATGAAAATTCCACCCATTATACATGATGCATTTCATTGAGATGCGTTGTGTTGTTATCATGACTTGTGTAGAAGTCTTGAGTCTGAGAACAGTTGACAGCGACGGAGACAGCTCGCTCTGCGTTGAGAGAAAATGAGAAACTCCACAGGACACTTCAAAAATAATAATCGAATGTGTATTTTTGTGGTTTAGATTAGGCCTGGTTATATTGTGGGCGATGTGCAACATGATTCCGGCCCAACTATGGCTCTACAGAAACAAAGCGGTCCACAACGCCGATCGTCGAATCGACGACGTCGATGAATATGGACAGACAGAACGAATATGGGCAAGCGCTCTCAGACAGCTATAGCAGTAGCACGAAAAGATAGAACGAAGCCGGAATCACTACGAATATGCATGGAATGCTTGACCGAATGGCCAGCGTTTGAAATCCTATCAAATACATTGGCTTTTCTATATATACTAATATGTCAAGGTGGGAAAGTTGCGAAGTGAATCACTTCAAGATATATTCGATCTGAAGAACAACTGGAAGTAGTTGCACGGTGGGAACCAACGCCTGGGGGCCAGGCTAGGTTCCACTTAAGATAAATTACGATTTAAGATCGGTCATCCTTTCTCGCGGTCACTTGCATCTGTGACTTCCGAAGTTCCAGAGCTGCACTTATTGTAGGAAATTTTTCACAATTCTTGGAAATGAAATCAGCACCACAATTGAAGAGCTTCCTCTATGGACACGCAGCATGACAAATTCACTAGCGTACGAAATTTCGTCGACGCTGATGGAAGGAGGCTACAGCGACGGAGTTCGGTTGCTCACCTTGTTCCAGAGACTTATTGACAATCTCGGAATAGCGAAGTCATACAGCATGAAGTAACAGGTTGTTTATTTCATTCCAGTGATCTGTGGGGCATCGAGAAAGCATTGCAAGGGCTTCAGGACTTCGCTTGTCAGCAAGAAAAATGTACGTGTAAAATACTCAAATTAAGTTCTAACACTTCCAATGTTGTGCATGTTCATCGCTGAGTTATTGATCGACGCAGTCAAGCAAAAGTTGAGCGTTAAGCGTGTGCAAATGAAGTTCCAGAAACGTCAACTGCAGGGCCAGGGACCACCGTTAGTGATGCGATCACTGATGAACCTCCGCTTTGGCAGTTGTTCCGTAAACTACATACGTCGGAGGGCAGATCGACCTGTGATCTGGTTGCGATTAGTCATTTCGTCAATTTTACGCGCGTCGATACTGTCTAACCGCATAGCACCTCTTCTTGGAGAACTTAGCAGTATCAGTGGTGCCTTTCACGCTGGTCGAGCCTCACCATTACAGTTGACAGTCTCAAGTTCTCTTAATGGCGGCATTGGTCCCATGCCAAAGCAGATTTTTGTGGAGATCATCTACGACTTTTTCCTGGAGAAATTTGGTACACGTTTTGAAGCCGAGCGCATGATCCACGATGTATTTTCAAATTGTCGATCACTTGTACGAACAGATTCACTGGCGCTCCTCTTCAGTCACCTCTGCTGTATGATCAATTCTTGCCCAGAAGATAGGTTACTGGGGCAAAACGAAGCCTTAGCTTTTCTCCATGCAATTTTCCGCTGTGGGTTGCATAACTTCCGCCTTATCAATGCTGTCCCAATATCAACAAGTGACGAAGCAATCGGTAGCAGCACCTCAATTCCTTCGGTGACGAATCAATCAGACTTTATAACAATTGATGTCGTGGAAACGATTTTGCAGACAGCATTCTCCCACCTTAACTCCGACCAGAAATTGCGACTTAAACAACGCACTGTCGAATTTGCGAGTGGGAGAAAGAATTCGTCCCTACTGTCTGAAATGGAGACCAATGCTTTTCTCGTCTTCGCACTAAATGAGTGGAGACGTTATATTCTTCACCGTCTCAACGAAATTCGTGTGGTCTGTTGCAAATCTGAAGAAGAATTGCTTCACTTTGAAGAACTATTGCAGCTCGAAACATTGTACACCATATTACAGAAGGTTGGAATAGCATTTACTTCGGAGGATTTGTGTGTCGTTTTGCGACGATTGTATATCACGGAAAAACCACACATAAAACCAAGTGACAATGAAAGTGGCGATTCTACTACCACATCAAAGAGAGACTCCATGAGTGATCGTATTGCAGCTGCATGCTTTCCTCTTGTCGCGAAGGAGGTGCTGAACGAACTACAAATACTGGAGCAAGGCGCTGAGAGACCATTTGAAACTAAGCCAAATCCGTTGCAGAGTTACGAGTTCTTGGTTAGTACATGTGAAGATTATCAAGAAAGCTGCAGGGGACTGCTGAATGAGCTTCGACAAATTAGTAGAAGCAACGACGTTCAATCTAAGACTCTAAATCGATTGCCGACGAAAAGTGGGCCTGAAGGCAGCGATAGCTTGAAGTATCTGAGTTCTTCCTCGTCATCTACTGTAGTTTCCATTCAGAATGTTGCACAATTAGAAGCCGTGCAAAATCTTTTCCGTGAAAAACTTCAGAGGCTCACAGAGGTATTCGACGACAGAACACAAGAGCAAACGACTTCATCGACCGATGATCAGCAGAGTAGCGACCATCTAATGGAACAGGTCAAGTCACAGGAGATGATGGTGAATGAGACCTGGAAGGTGTTTCGACAAATGTTCGCAGGATTCGTCAAATTACGAGCTATTGCACACCTCGGAGATGGAGCCCTGTCAGATCTGTGGGAAGGAGGCACCATATAAATGTCATCTTGTAAACTCGTGGAAATCGACAGTAACCTGAATTGGCTTTCACATAGACATTAGTGGCGAGTACTACTAAGTAAGTACTGTAGAATCACAAAATGAGACTATTACATGAATCATCGAATGATCGGGGTGATGAAAGACGTCAGAAAGACGCTCCACTTAACAACTCACAAGATTTTACGTGTATTCCAACTGATCATTGACCTACAGTGAGACTGGAAAGTTAGGATGTGAATCTAGTCTTTTCGACACGATACAAGTATCGGAATGTGTCATTAGTTGGCAGTTGAATTGCTTCCGGTGTACGGGTCTTCTTCCCTCCACTTGGCGACGAACGGGTACTGCCAGACATCGATCTGCTTGTTCACATCTGGGAAATTCTTTTGAATCAATGCACGGAGCAAGTCGTTAACGACCACGTGACCAGCCTTGCTGAAGTGCAGACCATCATGGAGATACGTATCCCGTTTCGCCACAGTCATGTTGTTGAAGTGCGTGTACAAGTCCAAGACCGGGACACCAGCTTTGGCGGCAGCCTGAACACAAGCACGAGCATATGTGCCAGTCATGGCATTGGAGCGGTCAAGCTTACCACGCTGCGCGTCAGTTCTCTCTTTGGCTTCCTTTGCTCTTGCTGCATCGCCCACGTGAGGTGGGGTGATCACCACAATTTCAGCACTTGGGGCTGCAGCTTGGAAACTAGCTACGATTTCAAGCAGGTTCTTGCTGTAATCCGCCAAAGGAACATGCATGTCCGGATTACTGCCGTTGGTTAAAGAGGCATCATTGGAACCAAGCCAGACCGTGATGACTGACGGCTTGAGTGCACCGCTTTTGAGTTCTTTTGCCAAGGTTGGTTGGACGTACTTGAGCCACCACCTGATACCACCACAGATTAGTACGAAACATAACCCAAAGTTTTAGAGAACGAAGACGCACCTCGTGTTGTAACCAGAGAGACCGCGAACGATGATATCATACGACTGCGAGAGTTGGTATTGAAACAACGTAACCCAGCCACCGAAGGCAGGGTCAAAGGCTTGCTCAGTGATAGAGTCACCCATAATTAGCATTTGTGGACGATTGGGCTGAATGTCTGCATCTGCCGCCACGAAGGTCTCCCGTGCCTCAATGGACCAACCGGCATTGGATGCAACAGTGGCAACGAGCAGGAGAACGCGGAGTAAACTGAATGACGCCATGGCCTTGGTGGCAAATTCAATTGTGAAAGGTCATAAATGACCTGAGACTATCATCCTAGTAGAGCGCTAGCGTTAGTGAATATCCGGAGAAGACTAATGCTGGTGTCCCGTTAATCTGTTATCTTGTGCTGTGTTGGCGATGCGATGAAATGGATCGTCCCACGATTGAATGATGCCAAACTCATTCTCGAAACCCGTGTGGTTTACAGTCCTACATGTAGTATGTAACTCATTCATTTTCCCTTATGTTAATCGTTTGCTGGCAAGGACCCGATTTGCTTTTCACTTTTGTTGAACGATCATCTGGCCTTTACGTCAACATCACGACGAGTCAACACGTGACCAACTGGAGTGCCTTTGCCAGACAATAATAGTGTAGTTCCGATTGCATACCTAGTGTACGAGTATCGGAGTTGGTGGCTGGAAACAGAATCTAATGGTGAAGATTAATTGTAATAAAACTACTGGAAATTAATTTAATAAATAGGGTTATGGACAATGAGTACTGGTTCATATCAAAGCACACGACAGACAACAGTAACGACAACAATGATGACTAGGTGCAGGCTGCACCGTGCAGGCGTACATAAAGCAGTATACGTATGCTTTACTGAACTCTAGAGTGAAAGAAGCGCAACCATGTGCTTTTGATGTTTGTTATTACTGTACTGTACTTTATGAGGGAGAGATTTTAACACCACACATATGGTTCAGAGCACCACGAAAAAGGAATGTAGCACCAGAGATTTGGTATATCATCACCAAAAGGGTAGAGGGTTCAAATCACCAGCAATTTTATGCGCTTCCACCATCAAAATGGTATCTCAACACCAGAGATTTAGTCACAACCACCAGAGGTGTAAGCGTTGGCGCTATGTTGCGTGTTCAGCTATCGTTGCAAGTTGCTTAACACTGCTGAGTTCAAGCTGGCTTGAACATTGAATGAATAATACATCATGCGTGAAGTGAGAATGAACGCACAACGAGCTTATTGAGTTCATCGAAGTATAAATTATAATCCTTGCAATGCCTTGTGTGATAGTATTGTCGACCGAGTTTTTTTAGTGGTTTGGTAGAAGGAGTGCTGCTTGACATGATGTGTTCATTACATTAATAGTCATTAGAACGCTACGATCAGCAACAATTGAACATAATAGCTTTAGCAATTGCATAACGGTGAAAATCAAACTGAATAGTACAACGTCCTGTCAATATCATTTTGAGTAAAGTCCAAAGTCAAGCACCCTTCATTGAATGAATATCTAAACCCTACGTCGTTTTGTTTGCTCGCATGATCGACTATTGCTTAGGCGAAGCAAAGTCGTGAAAGGAATGTTGTTTGACCTTTCAAACGGAAGCGGATATTCATCCCAATCAATGGCAGTATTTATTTCGGTGAATGATTCGTCTTGATGGCTAGCATCAATGTAAGGTTGGGGGAATCGCTCGTAGTGATAACTGTGGTCATTTATCACTTGAAATTGATCGGTTCGTTCGCTGAAAACATCCCGAATGTAGCGAACATTATCGGTTGCATTAGCCTCAATGCGGAGGTTCTCTAAGTGTTGTGTATAGGTCAGCGGGCCGTAGATATGAACACTGGAGATATTCTATAGGCTTCTCCTAAACCACCACGTACTTTGCTCGTATGTTGGGACACATTCTGATGCTGGTCTGATAATGCACCGCGGCGGTAGTTCCGTGGAACGGTGGCGGTGCGTTGATTCTGATTGCTTACAAATGTTAAGGTAGGATCTGGCATTCCTGGACAAGGGAGTCCCAGCTTGCGTGTGGCGTGAATCACGTGTATACACATCGCGAATTTTCTATTGAAACGACACCCACAAGTCTTTGACCTTGCATCAACTACCCAACCCTCTTCTGGCATATTTTGCCACTGCATTCGCAAAACATGAATGGACTTGTATGGCTTAGACATCTCTTAGGATCATTGGTATAAAAGTCGTCAGCAAGTTCACTTTCTCGATCTCCGAAATGATTTCGTGGCTGGTACAAAATTGCTAGAAGTTGTACCGGTATGTCAGTTGTTGCCCCTATTGGAGTGGTACGAAACTCCCTTCTGCGTACTGCTAAGTTGTAGAGAGTTTTTTAGCCGCTCAGATACAATCGGAGTACTACTGAACTTCGTTTGCATGTGGATGAAAACAAGTCTAGACTTGTCTAAGCGCTCTAGCATTTCTGTCGGCGTTGCCTTGGGCGACTTGTTCACCAATTTTAGTGTACGATGGTACACCTCCAAGGGATTGTTGGTTGTAGCACACCCTGGTGGGGTGTGATACGCTTGCCAACAGGAGAATCTTGGGTGTTGGATCCATTGTGATATGATGTGATCAGCAACAACGCAAAATGATGGGCAAAACGTGGTTGCTGATCTCCACGCAGCAAGTACATGTGCACGCTTAGACAAACATTCTTCTTCTGTGCGGGAAAAATGAAGATTGTTCATGTCTCTGAAGATCATGTTAATCGTTACCGGAGCAAGTTTGGTTTTAGAAATATGATCTTTTACATTGTGACAAACGTGAAGCCAACACATTAAATTCTTCGAATCTGGTAATTAAGATGAGCACGCGTTAAATTGAGCATTGTCAGCATCAGTCATAATGAACTTAGGCGCGAATCGAATCATAAACGATTCCCACATTGCATGTTTTAGAAATGATAAACACCATTCAATGTCCACCCCGGTACGTTGAGATATGCAGAAGTAGACCAATGGAAAGAATTTCCCGCAGCTATCCGACACAACAAAACCGAAGACAGGGTACCGGAATCCGGAATGGAGAATGAGATGATTCAGTACCCAGATTAGGTACTAATATGTCGTTTTCATGCTTGACGTCACAAAGTATAACTAATCTGTCTCCTGCAAGAACAATATTTTCTAAAATATCATACATGTGACTTGGACAGCGCTCCAAAACAGGTTTCATAGCATCTCGTTTGTTGTTTTTGCGCAATCGCTTGACGTATGCCTGCACTTGTGAAACCTTGGGTGGCGGACCTATGAAAACTCCATTGTCTAACTATTTTATCAACCATGCAAATAAGTCAAGAAGCATCTTCTCTAAGTCGTTCTTCAATAAATGTTCTCATTTCAGATGTTAAGTGCTGAGACTTAGGTGAGGGTGCATCTGGGTCTTGCATGGTATGTTGACCATCCACAGCAATACTGCCAATACCACTTTGCTCACATAATAAAAGCCGATAAGTACATGTGCACACCGCCTCGCTTGCTTTATAACGCCCAGATCTGCAAGTAGTCACAATTTTTCGAAGGTTGTGTTTAATTAGGAGGTTGTCATCTGTAGCATTGGTTATGTGGTCGAACTTGCAACGTGCAGGATCATTGCGACCACGACTGAAAGATGGTAACGTAGACAGATACTCCTCCATGGAAGTGTAAGAACCTGTCTCATTACTCCACAACTCGATCTATGGTGTTCTATTCCTTGGAAGACGGACTGTTGGGTTGGTGTCTGAATTAATCTGCATGCTGTCACGATCGGGAAACGTAGTGTAGACAGGTGGAGCCGCCCTCGTGAAGCGCAAAGAATGTGTAGTACAGTGGAGTAGTTACTTATTTCTAGACTCGGTCTTCCGCACAAAAGCTATTATAGACGACTAAATATATCGATACATAATATGTGAAGAGAAGTTGACCCAAAGTTATGTAGGTGGTATTTTGCCACATAGTAATATCATGTTGCAATACACGTGAGTATTTTGATGATGTTGGCATTTCATTATATATGGATGAATATCATCAAACCTCCGACCACACCTGGTTTCACTATAGTGATTTTCAGCCAATCCAACGACATTAATACATTTTAAGCCTATCAGACGGGCGGGAAGTCTTATTTTTGTCCAATCAGAGACCGCCTACTGCTCCTTCCTACCTCTCCGACATACCTGGTCGGAGTGTCCAACAAGATATTGATATCTCGATACAACGCCACAGTCATTTGCATATCTGCCGCATAACACCCAAGCTCCGACCGCTCCGACCCCCCCATGAACCTTAACGACCTCGCACCTACAAACACCAAGCGTGCACGAGAGAACGCCGCGCTCATCTTTCTCAAGTTCCTCGAGGACGAGGAGGTGGAGTGGAAGTACCTCGAGGCGTGCATGAAAAGCGAGAACGCTGCACTTGTTCTAGAAGCGGTGGTTGACAAGTTCGGCATGCACCTGGCCTTCAAGGAAGGACGCAGAGGCAAGCTTCTCGCTCGACACTCCGTCATGCAGTACTTTCAACAGGCCAAGAACTGGCTGCTGGAGAAGTTTCCACACCATCGCACGGCGGTCGATAAGAGCCTGCTGAAGAAGGGTCAAGTGCTGGAGCGCCACTGCATGAAGCGTGAGTCCGGGGCGTTCGTCAACAAGGCACCTGCGTGCACGAAGTCGGCACTAAAGCGAATGATGGTATACCTATATTGTACTGCGGCTATACCTGGTGACTACCAAGACGCAGCGCTTTTGTGCTTGCTCTGGTTCCTCTTCGGGCGTGCGTCGGATCTCACGCTTCTCCGCAAGGCGAATCTCTCCATTGGCTCCGGTGACATCTTCTTCGTCCGCTTCATTCGCATCAAGACCTCTGAGGAGCAAGCCCTCTCCCTCTTCCCTGACGAAGACTTCGCCACATGTCCAATCCTGGCGATCGCTGTTGCCCTAGCAACCCAAACAGCACCCGGTGTGGCACTGCTCAGCCAAATTCCTGCGCAAGCGGTTAGTATTCAGTCGGAGATCGCTCCTGCCACGCCGCTCATCGACCTCCTTGATCATCCAGAAGCCATGACGTCGTCCCAGCCTGCGGCGAATAGCGAGAAGAGTGAAGACGCTGCACCCGGTGTTCACAGTTACGTGAACCGCGTTCTGGACCGAGTCATGAGGAAAGCTGGCGTGGCGGAGCACTTGACCTCCCATTCATTCCGACGGGGAGGGGCGCAACACACCAACGGAGCTGGCTTATGCACACAGTGGATCTTCGATAGAGGCGCTTGGAACATGACGGCGACAAGCAAGGCATTCGCGTATGTCTTTAACACACCTTCGGAAGACCACAAGGTTGCTCGCATTCTCAGTGGCCGTGACCCTGACCAAGCGGTTCCAATCTTGTCTCTCGCTGCATTTGACTCCGACACGCAATCAAAAATTCGAGCGGTAGCGGCATTGCTTTTCCACGCATCATACAAGCTCCAGGCAACACAGTACAACGTGAATGGGAGTGTTCTCGACACACTAATCAGTTACCTGTTGCGCCTTTATCCTTCCTTGAAGCAACTCAACAGCGACGGCGTTGCTATTAAGCGGCTCGAAGTATGCGCCAGCAAGCTAGGCCATTCCGTCAACGATCTGCTTGCTTGGTCTTCACATCTTGTCTGTAACACGAGCACAAGTGCAATAGCAACCACCACCAGTCCCACCGGCAGCACAAGCGACATCACCAAGAACCCCATGTTTGTTCACCAAGCTGCCTTGATTGAGCAGTTAATACAAGTCAATCGCAAGCTGGATGCACGGATGGCTATGATGGAAGCTAAAGTCTACAATAAGCAACAGCAGACGCACACAACAACGCACAAGACAAGTGAGGACACATGCAAGGAACCAGCGCCGAAACGACGCCGCACAAGTGCAGCACCGAACCTGAAAGACGTCTGGTTTGCCTGGTACGCTCAAGAGCCTCGCATGTGGAAGTCAACAGACAGCGCCACGAAGCACGAGCGATCCACTGCAAAGCTTGTTACAGCCTTCCTGAAACTTTTCCTTCGCGATGGTTTCACCTTCGACGAGAAGTCAACGCAGTACTGCGACAACGTACTTGCACTTGGCGCGGCTGCCGAGAAGGAATTGCTAGTGTTTCTTGCTACCCACAACGTTCGCGCACGAGGAGCCCAGAACGTCCTCAAGGCGCTACGTCAGTTGCACAAGGCAGGCCACCTGAACAACCCCATTCGCAACTATAAGCAGCTTCAATCTGCCGGACGCATTGTTGATCCTGCGCCGCTGCACACGACAAACATCTTTACATTAGCCCCATCGCCGCAAATACATGTCACCTACCTTGACCTTTGCTAGCCATTCGTTCTTGTTGTCCGTTCTCGACTTGCGCTGCACGCAACTCATTCTGCAAAATACACACCGTCAAGCAACTCGACCATGCCCAGCGCCAAGCCGAAGAAGAATCCCATCAGCTCGCACAAGGAGTTCCGCGACCTGTGTCACAATACGCGCAAGACCTACAAGATATGGATCAGTCATGAAGCCATACGTCACCTCCGCGACACCATGAACACCACTGTGGCCTCCTCAAGCCTCCTCGCTGAAGCTACCAACGTTATCTTCGCATCGCTCGCCCAGCGCGGCCTCCGCAGAGTCGGTCTGAACGACATCACCGAGTGGCTCGCCCCGCCTGCTGATGATGATGACGCGCCAAGCGATAAAGAAGAATGACACGCCGAGGAGGACCTGCAACGTGAAAAGCTGCACTACGTCCGCAAAATTCTCGATCGCAAGCGCACCAACTGCAAGACATACTACCTGACCGATTGGGAGCCGGCGTGGGAGCCACGTGAGAACCTGAACCAGACCGTCATCGCCAAGTTCAACAAGGAGCGCCGGCGCCTTGTCCGCAAGACCTACATCGAGTACAAGGCTGTAGAGGACAACTCGCTCAACAAAACGGAAGGGTAAAGCAGAACAGAGTTAACAAGCTAATACAGGGTGTATTACAAGCTTAGACAAGTGTTAAAACATTTGTAGTAGTAGCACTGCGTTGAACACTAAGCTTAACCTCCGAATGGAACAGCAAAGTTAACCTCGTCACAGACCACACGCATACAAGCATCTAGGCGCAGTTGAACACCAAGCTTAGCCTCCAGATGGAACAGCAAGGTTAACCTCAACATAAGCCAGCACACCTCGCACAGAGAAGCAGAGGCGGCCGCTCACACGCACGCACACGCATCCATACAAACATACAGAGTAGGGTGGGGGCCGGGTAGTCTTGCGCCTTGCGTAAAAAAAGGAGAATGGCAGGCGGAGTGCTACGCGTAGCTCACAGGCCATCCGTTTAGAAAAACCTCGTCTGTGAGGCTTTACCTAGGATGTGCTGCTGTCCAGTCGACAGCAGTGGTAATTACTTGTAAAGCACGGCTGTAAAAGACCTGCCGTGCTCCTAATAGAGGACCGATTTTCGAATCGGCCCCTCATTTGCCAATCTGCCGCGGAGCGCACACATGTCTCCGCGGCTGGCTGAGGCTCTAAAACGGCCTGTTTTGTTTTTCGCCGTTTTCTCGGCCCACAGGCCGCTTTAGAGCCTCTGACAGTGTCAGTGACACCGCCTATAAACGCGAATCTGGCACGCCCTCTGGGCAGAACAAATCTAAGTTTAGCTCCCCTAACCACCTATATAATCAAACACAAAGTACACAACTCACACACAACTTAACGCTTTCTATGTGCGAGTCGGAGCTCGTCGGAGGTCGGAGATTTTACGGTATGGTGTGATATTGGCCTGTAAAATACTGTCTGGTGGTACTATCCAATTCTCTGGTGTTTTGGGCCTTTTCTACGGTGGGTGGTGACTCCCAAATATCTGGTGCTACATTCCTTTTTTGTGGTGCTAAAATCCATATGTGTGGTGTCGATACTCCCCACTCTGTACTTTATACTGAAATAGCCCAAGGATATGATGGAGTTAAGTCCTTTGTCAATCAATCGTAGAGCGTCACGTAATACCACTACATGTACAAAATATTGGGGATGCGGGTGGTGCGCCCGGGGAATTCGCAGCTCGAGGTCAGTAGAAAATACAAACAAACCAGTACACTACCTGTTCATCATCTTCTACTACATATTATTGCTTCTAATTGTCCTTGGGTCGGAAACATAGGAATATTGGTAATTTCGAGTCACCTTCACGATATCATGCTATTCTTTATGCAGTATATCTCGATAAAGGTTTTGATCGTTAACGAAAGAGTGAGTTGTCTAGCACTGTGACGGAACTAACACTCCGTAGTGGAACATTGAAAAGTGAATTCATAACCTAGTTTGCTACGAGCTAAACTAACCTGGACAACCTCTTTTGTTCACTCATTTTATCTGTAAACTTCGCCGTCATTGTCTACCCGTTAGCACTTCATAAACCAGTGTGATCAACGGAGACTACACTCCGTTACAACCACATTCTCAAAGTGAACCCGAAGGCGTAGACACAGGTTACATGATGAGGTAAGGGCCCTTGTTGACCAAGTCTGGGTCATTTCAATAATTGGCGCTAACACTGTGCATTGCACAAAACGTAATCACAGTTAGCTAGAAGCCAGGCATGATACTGGTTTCTCGCCCACGAGCATTCATCATGTTTTAAACACACTACTATAATGTGCGCAATCTGTAACGGGGTTACACGTGAGGTTACCCTTTTCGTCTGTATGACACAAGGGTTACCTCTGTTGAGGAGTGTGGCCTCAGGTCCACTCATTGAGCTAGTATCTAGCGTTAGCTATAGGCTATAGTGAGGTGCAGGTATTCGCACCGTAAGCGGCAGAGCCGCAAGATCAATACATTCAGTTTGCATTTTATCTAGTCCTACGGACTGTGTTTGGGTTCTCCGATAGAACCCTCCCTTTGACTCTCTGAGTCGTACGTCTTCCTCTGACGCAAAGCTACGGCAGCCCCGCTGCACTTGGTAGCACTTGTAGTCAATCCCTCACCTGAATCTGACTAGACTGTTCCTCTGTGAGGATGGAACAAGCTGCGTTCGCAAACCTCGCCCCCGGGTAACAAGAGGCGCTTAAAAAGCTGATGTTCTTGTTGGGCCCAGAGGGCGTGGCGCATCTTGCTTCGCAAGGCCCGGACGCTATCAACGCGCGTCTCGAGGCTTTCTCAAGTTATGAGAATCCTCTGCTGGAGCACATTCAGCGGAGGATGAGCACGGCGGCTCCCTCAATGACAGCAGCCGCGCTGCAAGGGTCGACCCGACCAAAACCACTCATGTTGAGTGTCCAGTCCTTCGAAGGGAAGGAAGGAGAGAACCTCATGCTGTGGATCAGAGAGGTTGAGATGGCCATGAGTTCGGCCTTGCTCCAGACTGAGCACCAGCGCGTAGCGCTTGCGATTTCTAAGCTCAGTGGGCGAGCGCGTGAGTGGGCACTCACGAATGGGTCGTCAGTTGACGGTGCCTTCCCGACATGGGATGAGCTGAAGCGGCAGCTCTCGCGAGTATTCTTGCCCCTGAAGCATGCGTATCGCGTGCGTTCGCGCTTCTTGGCATGTCGCCAGGGCAAGAAGGAATTACTGGACTACGTCCAAGAGCTCCGAACGCTCATTGCTGGCATGTTTGCCGATCCTCTACCGGAGGTAGTCACCACAACGGTGTTCAAGGACGGTCTCCGGACCGGTGTGGCGCGCACGGAAGTCTTCCGTAGCCGCCCATCCTCGTTCGAGGAGGCTGTGGCCGTGGCGTTGAACGCCGAGCACAACTTTAGGTCAGCCCGCATGGGCTGGAGTGTGCCTCAGGCGAGTCCGCCGAAGGGTCCGGTGCCAATGGACCTCAGCTATGCTGAAGATGAAGCTGCTGAGCTTCGAGCTGCTGAGCAGCGTCGTGGCATTCGTCGCTGTCCCTCCTGCGGTAGTACAGACCACCTTAGGACGGGCTGTCCGTTGCGCAGATCGCGCAAGGCTCAACTGAGCCGAAACACCGCTTCGAGTCGGAAATCTGACTCGTCGCGGGGAAACGACCACTCCCAGTAGGCGCGGGGCCGCCTGCTGGGGAAGAACTAGGTTCTGTTGTACCTCAGGGAGGTAGAGGTCAGCAGGGCTTGGCCCCGGAGAGATCGATAATCTCTCAAAAGAATCGCGTATGCAAGCCGGGCTTGCTGGTCGTTGAGGCGACCGTGAAGGGCTTTGAGAAGCCGTGGATCGTGTTGATCGATTCGGGTGCGTCGGGCAATTACGTCCGGCGCACCACCGTGGAAGGTAGTCAGCTGTATGCTGAGGCGCTGCGAGCGCGTGCTAGTGATGTAGTCACTGTCCGTCTAGCGACGGGAACCCGTGTTACGGTGCCCAAGGTCCCATTGGATTTGGGCGTGAAGTTCATAGACTTCGACAGCAGGGAACGCTGTTTGGTCTTAGACCTGGACTCGAGGTATGACTTCATACTTGGCATGGCGTGGCTGGAACGCCACGAGCCATGGATCGACTGGAAGTCGAAAACATTAGGTGCTACGCACTTCTCTCCTGATGGAGCTTTGGCGAGCCATGAACCCACCTCTGCCAGGACGCAGAAGCGCTATTGGCGCGAGCATTGGACCGAGTCGGTCTCTTTGCTGGACGTTGGCGTGTCCGAGTTAGAGAACGCCTGTGTCGGGGACACTAGCCCCGAGTTAGGAGCGACGTTGACAACGTCTGCTGGTCCCGAGCATAGCTCGTTGGACGAACGTGGAGTGGCACGTAATCCACTGGGTGGTGTCGGTCCGACCAGGGACACACCACCGCGTGTCCAGGTGGATTCGGTCGGCAATGAGCCGAGATTTCACGGGCTACGCCCGGATGAAAATTGTGCAGTGGCACGTACTTCACTGAGCAGCACTCGGCCGGATGGCAAGTTGCTGCGTGCTCGTTTGAGCATTGTCGACGGTACGTCGAGGCATTTGGGGCGCGGCCCTACTAATGCGCATGGGGTGGCATGTAATCCACCGGTTCAAGGGCATGGAATGCCTAGTGTCTCGAGAGACATTGGTTCCTGAGGGAACGTCAGTGCCGCGGCACTTGGACGGGGCGATAATGATGTCGCCTTGTTGCCCTCTTCCACCCGGTCTCGGGCACGGAGGAGGAGGATGAGACGCAGAGCGTCTGCGACGTTGTATACGTCGGACGAGGTGTCCAGCGTGTCGAGCGAGGATGCTCCACGCGACTGCAGTGAGCAGTTATACACACTCGTAAATGGAGTGACGGGAGAAGTCGATGGCGACATCAGCCTTAGTGACCTCCCCACTGTTGATGCTTTGCTCAAGCTAGACGAGATGTCTGTGGGCGAGCTCGGAGACGCCTTGAAGGCGGGCGGCTTAGCCGAAGTGGTCTTAATACGACCAGCCGAAGAGTTGAACTCGTCGTCACTTGTTGACGAAACGGTCCTGGAGGACACGAAGCAGGCGCTTAATGCACGTAGTGGATCGGCGATCCTGAAAGATCCGTCGGATCCTTTTCACTCCTTGTTAATGGAGTATGGAGGCGTCGTCTCAAAGACCCCGCCTATGGGTCTGCCTCCGGATCGAGGTGTTCGTCATGAGATATACCTGGTTCCAGGAACCAAATACTGCGTAACACGGCAGTGGCCTCTTCCTAAGGAACAGTGTGACGTCATTGACGCCTTTTTCCGTGCGAAGCACGAGGCTGGGTTAGTGCGAGAGAGTAAGTCTCCACACTCCACGCCAACGTTCTGTGTCAGAAAGCCAAATGGCAAATGGCGCATTGTCCATGCTTTTAACAAGCTGAATGTGGCCACCATTCCGGCGCAGACGCCGATTCCTCGAAAGGATGTTCTCCAGAACAACATGGTGGGGTGTACACTGTATAGTGCGATCGACTTAGTCGATGGGTATTACCAGTTGCTCATGCAAGCTAGTGACATCTCGCTTACGGCGGTTAGCACTCCGAGCGGTATGCTCTGGGAGCGGTTGGTGATGCCCCAAGCGCTGTCGAACGCGCCGGCAACGTTTAACCGTCTGGTGACGCAGTTATTCCGGCCCCATCGGGCGTACGCACAGACGTACTTTGACGACATATTCGTCCATAGTCGTGCGGAGCACGGGAGGTCTGACGTGGAGAATCACGTCGACCATTTGAGAGCGGTGATCGAGTGCATGCGCACAAACAAGCTATACGCCAATGCTGATAAATGCATTTTCGGCGCGGAGGAAATCCCGTTTCTGGGATGCTTCATTGGGAAGCGTGGTCTGAGGGCAGATCCTGCTAAGGTCAAGGCCATTGTTGATTGGCCGGTTCCTGTGAACCTGAAGGACTTAAGGAAGTGGCTTGGTCTTGCCAATTACTTGCACAAGTACAGCGAGAATTACGCTAAGTTGGCGCGGCCACTATCCAACCTCCTGAAGAAGGACGCTGAGTGGTGTTGGAACACCGAACAGCAATCGGCTTTCGAAGCCATTAAGGAGAGCCTCCTCCAAGCGCCAATATTGGCTCTTCCGGACCCGGATCATCCGTTCAGTGTCGTCTGTGACGCATCTGATTTTGCCATTGGCTGTGCACTGCTGCAAGCAGACGCCAATGGGCGTGAACGCGTCATTGCGTTTGAATCTCGGCAGCTCAAGGCTGTTGAGAAGAACTATCCAGTTCATGACAAGGAGCTACTTGCTATGAAGTACGCTCTCGTCAAATTCAGGGTGCACCTGCTGGGCTCTAAGCCGTTTGTGATCTTCACTGATCATGCGTCATTACGCACCGCGACACAGTCGCCACACCTCTCGCAGAGGATGGCCCGTTGGCTCTCCTTCTTTGCGGAGTACAACTTCGATGTGAAGTATAAGCCTGGCAGGCAAAATGCTCTTGCCGATGCGCTTTCGCGCAGACCGGACTATGAGCTCGCTCATGTTACGAGCGTGAGCTCGTCTGCAACAGAGCTGATCCGTGCGGCGTATGCACGAGATGATGTTTGTGTAGCTGTGCTACGTGCTCTTGGGAGCGAGGAGTTTAAAGACTCAAACGTCACCTTGTCTGCGCGGCTGCGAGCGCGATTACATCGCTATACCCTCGAGGGAGGTTTGCTGTGGAACAGTCGCTTCGACTGGGCTGAAAGGTCGGCGAAATCTATAACGACTCTATTTCACTAGATATTTGTATAGGAACCAATTAGGAATCAGAAAAGGGGCTTAAGCCCCTAGTATTAAACAGAGCAGAATTTTCTAGGTCCAGAACACGTGCACACTCTTCCGGTAAGTCCCTGCACGGGCCGGATTATGTCTGCCGTCAGAACTCGAGAGGCATAGCTTGTAGAGTTCTGACTGGTAGCTCCAAGAGATTAGGTTGGCCCGGGGAAGGGCGGGTCTCGCCAAGCGCGAAGAACAAAACCCGCCGAGCTCGGCGGGTCGGTATACCGTACAGCCCGGGTACCGTTACTCTTTCAGCCGAGTAGCCTTTGCCTCGGCGACCCGTAAAAGCGCTAACGCGCCGTCGTCCATCCTTTGGTGGAGGGCACGGGATAACGTACTATTGGCTGCCTAGGTTGGTTGGTACTCGGCGGAAGCGAGACACCAGCTGTCCCGGAAGGGCCGAACCGCTAGGGGACAACCCAGCGCAGGCCAACAAACGCCGACCTAACTCGGCGATTGTTGTGGTTGCGTTCTATTTACCCACATCTGACGGATTTGTGCGTTCTGCAACACCACAATTACAGCACGGGTACGGATGATACCCCCCGAGTGGTGGTTCCTCATGATGAGGAGTTGAAGTATCGTATCCTCTATGAGGCACACGACGTTCCGCTGAGCGGTCACCTTGGTCGTGAGAAGACTTATGGCTCTGTGAGCCGGAATTATTGGTGGCCCAAACTATACAAGTGAGTGAAATCGTACGTGAGTACGTGTGAGTCGTGTCAACGGGTGAAACCCTCGCCGCATTCGGCAGCGCCTTTGGCGAGTTTGCCTGTCCCTTCTGGGGGTTGGCAGTCCATTAGTATGGACTTTGTGTTTGGTCTGCCGAAGGATTCGGCAGGCAACAAAGGCGTGGTGATCTTTGTGGACCGATTGAGCAAGATGGCTCACTTAGCGGCGGTGCCGGATACCATTGATGGTAAGGGTACAGCGTCGCTGTTTTTGGATCGTGTCTTTCGACAACACGGACTCCCGAGTCAATTGTTTCTGACCGTGATCCCCGTTTCACGGGTGAGTTTTGGTCTGCAGTGTTTAAGGTGCTAGGCACTAGACTGGATATGTCTACAGCGGACCATCCGCAGACCGACGGTCAGACTGAACGGGTGAATCGCGTTGTCGAAGACATTCTGCGCAGCGTCTGCGCTGAAACACCGAAGCGTTGGAGTGCCATGCTCCCTGTTGTGGAGTTCGCAATGAACAATGCGGTGCATGCCTCGACAGGCTTCACCCCGTTCTATGTGAATGGCCTCATGCACCCTCGCGTCCCGTTGACGCCGTCACGTCGTGACTCTGGGCTTGATGGGGGAGAAGCCGAGTGGCTAGCTGACGTCGGCCCTACCGCTGTGCGGAAACAAGTGGATGACTTCCTGTCACTACGCCTCAGCGTTTTACGTCACGTACGTGACGCGATGGCTGAAAGCCAAGACGTTCAAAAGGAACAAGCGGATGCAAGAGGCAGAAGAAATGTGTGGAACTTTGAGGTCGGAGACCTGGTTTTATTAAACGCTAAAAACCTACCGACACATGCAGTCTCTGCGGTCTTCAAGACGAAGTTGCGTCCTCGCTTCATCAGACCGTTCAAGGTCGTGGCCAAGAAGGGCCTGGCGTACACGCTCAATCTTCCGAAGAAGATGCGCACCCACCCGGTGTTTTACGTAGGCTTGCTTAAGCCATACCGGGACCCGAGCCAGGTGAGTGCGGAAGCGCTAGCACCGAGTGAAAAGCCAACGGGTACTGTTGAGCGCCGCTCCGCTGCAAGCGCACCAGCAGGTCAATCTGACCCTGCAGACGAGCGACCAAGTCGCGCAGCTCAACATTCGAGCGCTCCAGAGCCGCCATGCGGTCTGCCTGCTGGTTCCCAAGTCTCTCAACGCCCTGCGAGGCCTGGTCTGCGACCTCGTCGACATGGTGTTCAGCCAGCTCCAGGTCATCCGCAAAGCGGGAGAGCTGACCCGCCACCCAGTCGCGGAAACCGCGGTACTGTGCGAATTCACGCTCCACAGCGTGCACGCGGTCAGCCGTCGCATAGTGAGAATCCAGCGGAGGATAGGCGCCCTCCGGCGTTGCTGGATCAGCATGGGGAGCTCCACTACCACTTGGAGCGATTGTTGAAGCGCCGGCGGCGCCGTGGTCATACTCAGTATCTGGTGAAATGGAGGGGCATGCCTCCGTCATGGGAGTATGAAGTGCCGCTCCGGCAAGACTACCCTGACGTCATGGACGCTTTTGATCGGGAGCACCCGAGGCGGCAGTCGCGCCCTCGACCGACTCGTCGGTCTGCTCGCGCTTCCCGGTGCTAGAGCGTGTTGACGATGTGTCAGAGTGCGCGCGAGAGCTCGATCGTTGAGTATCGCGCGACGCAGTAGCCCCATGGGGGCGAGATCTATGAGATCGTAATAGGTCGTTGACCTTTCGCTTCGCATATCGGAAGCGCAGCCGACGTTCAAGCAGAACGTCTTGCTTGCTGAAGCTAGCTCGTAGAGCTACAAGTGAAGACAACTTGCGCGAGTGTTCCACCCAGTTTTGGAACTGCGCGTCTTCTTCGTGAGAGAGCTCACCAGGTCGGAAGACCACTGGGATTCTCCGCATGTCCGGGACGGGCAGGTTGTTGCTCTGGTCACTCAGACGCTGAGCATACTCCGACGGAGTTGTCCGTTGAGGCGTTAGGTACTGCTCACGGAGCTGAGTACGTGCGGCCACCTGGTCAGGTGTTGTGGCCTCGGGCCCGATGACATACGTTGTCAAGAGTTGCTGGGCAGCCTCCCGAGCAACAACCGCGGGGGTCGCGGGGCCTGAAGCCATAGTCCCGTTGGGAATCGCTCACCAAGGGTCGAGCCTCTGGAATGTTGGAGCGTGGAGCACCACGATGTTGTTCCAACTGTCGGCCCTGGGCCTCATCCAACGGGTTGGTGATGATGTTGGCCTCAGGGATTTCCCCTTCCTCGCGTGAGGATAGCGCTGATCCACCGTATAGGGATCTCAGAGGCGATGGTCGTTCGGGGAACGGATTCGGCGTTCGTAATTGCCGTTGCTCTGGTGAGCGTGGTGCCGAGACCTCCGACATACGCGAGGGTGAACCCCCAGTGCTCTCCTCGTAGTCGAGCTCATCCTCGGGCACTAAACCGTACCCGGTGTTTGGTCCTGGACCAGCTGGTGGCGGAGCGTCACCTTGCGTAGGTGCCATGGGCTGTATGCCGTGGCGGCGACGATACGCGGTGTAGTATTCTCTCACTGAGAGACGCGATGCACTTGGGCAATGCCCTGACGAAGAAGCGCTGGCGCGTGAGCTGTGGTCTGGAGACCCAGGAGGTGCGGGCATGTGTATGTGCCGCGCAGCCGTTTGAAGAATGTGCTCGTTGAGCAGAAAGATTCGCCACGTGACGTGGTGTGACCTCAACTGGAGGAACACGGGTGTTCCTCAGTTTGATGGGGGAGAGTGTAACGGGGTTACACTTGAGGTTACCCTTTTCGTCTGTATGACACAAGGGTTACCTCTGTTGAGGAGTGTGGCCTCAGGTCCACTCATTGAGCTAGTATCTAGCGTTAGCTATAGGCTATAGTGAGGTGCAGGTATTCGCACCGTAAGCGGCAGAGCCGCAAGATCAATACATTCAGTTTGCATTTTATCTAGTCCTACGGACTGTGTTTGGGTTCTCCGATAGAACCCTCCCTTTGACTCTCTGAGTCGTACGTCTTCCTCTGACGCAAAGCTACGGCAGCCCCGCTGCACAATCCGATGGAGAACTTGCTCATTAGCATGACTTTGCCCAAGGTAGAGAATATTATTGGAAGACAGCTGAGTGAGTTGTAGGTTTTGGAGAAACAGCACTAATCCAATACAAATGAACGCAGCATGCGAAGTAGCCTCCCAGTTCGTCAAAGGGACTAACACCACACCTCATTCCACCAGACCTACCACGAGACAAATGAAAATTTGTTTTCTTTCTAGCCTGGATATTTAAGGCTGCGATTTCATAAGTTATGTAAAAGAGAAAGGTCAATGTTAGCACTGTTATTGATAAAGTCGAGAGCCACCTCCGTAGATGCTCGAGCTGTAGCATACAATCCAGTATAATTAATTGTGAGTTCTCTGGATATTTATTATCCAGAGTTTTAGGTGGGATCGCAGACCGTCTGGAAACTTGTATAAATACATAGATCAGTACATATCGTAATTTAACGAAACTTCACTCTCTATTACAAAGAGTCACAAACGGTCGGGAAATCGAATACCTGCCCTCATTTTTATCACGAACAGGTGAATGTTGACCCATCCGGACACTAACAACCTTCGTACGACCTAACAATAAGTAACATTCGTGCAGCATTCACGTAACATCAACGGGACCTGATGGTGACCTAAAAAGAGTTCTTGTGGTGAAGGAATGGCGATTGGCTCGATGATCCAGTGCACGAAAAACGTAACAAGCCATTTCAAGCTAGCGAATGGCTCTATTGGACTGTTGTTGCAATTACGCTAGCTAAAAATGATGATATTTAAGTGCGTGTCGTTGATGGAATTGAAGAGTATCAACACTCTCTATCTCCTGATGTTGTGTTATGCTTAAGGATTATTCAGATTGCTCCTTTCACCCGGAGCTCCCACTCGGCGTTGTTCCTGTCTGCCAACGAAACGAAAGAGGAATCAGCGTGAAATTGCCAGATCGACAGTTCTCTGTATGTATACGTCAAGTGCCGTTGGTACATGCATACTCTCTCACTACGGAAAAATGCCAAGGTTTGACTGTTGACAGAATGATGCTTGCTCCACTTCGACATCCAATACGACGTTCACCACAACGATCATCATTTTATGTTGCGGTGACGCGGGTCAAAACTTTACGTCAGCTTTATCTCACGACGCCCCTTACAAAGCAGTTTCTGGAGTACTTCATTCCAAGTCAAGACGCACTTCGAGAGAGCTTGAGACCGCTGGCACGAACAATCTGTCTCTAAGTATTTCAATTGCTAAATTTCTAATGCATGTTGTATAAGGCTTCATGGAGGATGTTTTGCTAACAAATTTATTGTGTAAAACAGGTCGGTATAAATATCCAGAGCTTCTCTGGGCAACGCACGGCATTAGTTTAGATCAATGTTTTCAATTTAGATTGACATAAATCGGCGTTGTATTCTAAATTGACTCGGGCCAATCAGGGGATTGGAATTTATAGGAATCTCCTGAACTGATGCAGTCCACAAGTCGCTATTGTCCTGGCCGTCGACTGTAAATTCCAGTATGAGATTGGTCCCGACTTTCTAGAGAGTCGCAGGATGTGAGCTTAGAATTATTATATCTCTAAAATTATGAGGCAACGACCAAGACGTGGTTCTGTAATGCGAGATGCTAGTGGGGGTGGGAGCTTCTCTGGCTATTTAGGAGAATTGCGCACTGCTTTCGACCCTCACTCTACACTGCTTAAGACTTGGCACCAAATTCTGTTCTTTTGTCTCGTGTTTGAAGCTTTTCTACTGCCATTTTCAGTCACTTTTGCAGCTCAAAACGCTGTTTCGTCCTCCTCTGCAGCTTTTCGTGCCTTCTACGCAGTGGAAATCTTCTTCTGTGCCGATTTCTACGTGAAGCTCAACACGGGATTCTATGAAGCTGGAAATATTCATCGAGACAAACGCAGAGTTCGAGCCAATTACATGAAATCTTGTGGCTTCTTGCTGGACGTACTGGCTATTATACCGCTTTCCTTCATTCTGCCTGCAATTAGTCCAGCAACTTTTCAAGTCGGCATGCAAGGAATTGGGTGGCCGGGGTGGCTCGAGTTCCACAAGTTCCTGCGTGTCTGGCGTGTGCCAGGATACCTGACCAATCTGGACGACATCTATGCTAAATATTTCCGTGTGCTCAAGTCGTTGAAGGTGTTGGTGGTTATTGCATTGGTGGCTCACGTTGTGGCGTGCGGACGCTTCGCATTCGGCTGGAACAACAGGGATATACAAATACCGGACGCTTGGCTACCTCCATCAACTCTTGCTAATGAACCTGTAGGCATGCAGTACGTCCAAGCTCTTTTTTGGAGTATAGGGCTACTCACGGGCGCGTTTGAAGGCGCGCTACCACGCAGCAACACGGAGTTTGTATTCACCCTGGTTGTGCTCTTGCTAGGGTTTGTGCTCTTCATCTACGCATGCTCTACTTTGTTCATGTTGTCCAAGTCGGAGAGCAAGCAAACAGTGCTAGCGCAAGCACGCATTAATCAACTACGACACTTGCTGACCTTCCATCGTGTACCTGAAGAGCTACAAGTAGAGGCTGTGGAGTATCTGAAGCGCCATTACACAGATGCCGAGTCAAACGATCGAGAGGTTGTGAAATTGCTGTGTCCGTCTATTACCAAGGACATTCAGGTGGAACTATTGAAAGATATGGTCGGGCGCATCCCGCTCTTCCGTCGATGCAATCAGCAATTTATCGTAGCTCTCACAAGTCTGTTAGAAATGACGAGTTTTCCGGCTCATGTCACACTCTTTGAGGCTGGTGACAAAGGTGACTACATGTATTTGGTAAATTCTGGAGTTCTGCACATTTTGGTAAATGGCGTGAAAGTGCGTGAGCTACGACAAGGAAGTTTTTTCGGCGAAGTGTCGGTGTTTTCGAAGAGACCGCGGTCTGCTGCAGTGATGACGACGTCCTACTGCACACTGTATCGATTGTCGCGATTCCACACTGATAGAATTCTGGAAGGTTATCCAGACTACGCTGCTGGAATTACTGCACTGATTGATGAAATGTTTAATGAACGGGAAGCAAATAAATCCGCAGGTGGAGAGGAATTTATGCTAACGACATTGTATCACCTGTCCTCGAAGACACCAGTGCGAAAGAAGCGTCCATCTTTGCGAGACCGAGCGAGAAAGGTCTCGCGATCAACTTTGACACGCAGCAAATCAACTAGAACCTTGTCTTCATCACGACATTCTGAGTATGACGGAGGGAACATCTCAATGAACGAGAAACATGCTATTAATTTTAATCCTTCGCCCATCGTGCTACCTTCCAAGGTTATTGTTAAGAAACCTGTGGGAAAACTGGTGCGTAGCCACTCGGCATACGCTCGCCGCGAGTCATCTGGAATAACTTGGTGGCCACAACGCTCTGCAAGTTTAAAAAGCTCGACAGGAACTCGTCCAGATACCATGCAAGGATACTATGATAATTTGTCTCGGCGTCGTGGATCTCAAGACTCAACTGGAGACGCTTTCTCTAGTGTCTTTAATCGACTTCGGATGCGACAAATGATCGACCACACGTCTCGGTGGCGTAAGTACTGGCTCATTATCCTCCAGGTCCACTTATTTGCGAACTGGTACATTGTATCATTGCTGCTGGCATTCCCAATATTCGATTGTCCGATTATCAACAATAGTGCTCAGATTGGCTACGCTTTTATGGACATTCTTCTGGTTATTGACATTTATATGAACTTCCACATGACCTACACAACTGGTCGCAAGAAAGTTATGGATCCATCACTAATAGCCAAGCACTATCTGCGCGGTTCCTTCGTTGCAGATTTTCTTTGCTGTCTACCTTACAGACAATTCGTACCACTGAGTGCTTCTCCTGTTTTGATGACCCACCCTGCCTTACTTCGACTACCTCGATTGGTTCGTGTTTGGCGTATCAAAGGACACATGAAAGAGTGGGGAAAATACTTTCGTCTCAGTCGCATTGGCTGGGTTTTAGTCACTGGAATGCTGTATTTGCTATTGTTGCACTTTGTGGCATGTATTTACTTTAGTCTTACATACGTGGAAGGCTTCGGTCGTGGTGATAGCTATGGTAATTCGTGGCTACCGACGAGTGAATTGGACGTGCGACTCTGCAGAGATCATGCTAGCGGTGTTATGTATTATGCGAGTTCCCACACGAATTCGTCGTATACCCCAGCAGAAGCACACAATGTAGCGGGCATACAGTACATGCGCTCACTTTACTTCGGAACTACGATGCTTACAACTCTGGGTAAAACTGTTGAGCCGGTATCTACTTTGCAATATTCGGTAGCATTGATTCTGATGTTGTGCGGCTTTCTATCGATGGCAATGATGATCGACACAGTGCAAAAGCGACTCACTGCTTCAGCGTTCGAACAAAAGGAGTTTTTAGCGACGCGTACGCGTGTCCAGAGATTCATTAGATCTACTACAGTGCCTTCTGGTGTTCACCAGCGGGTAAAGTCGTTCTTGGAGTTCTGGTGGTCCTCGCACCGTGGCGCTATTGCTAGTGACCTGTTAAACGAGCTTCCCGAGACAATCAAACGACCCATATTGCGAAGCATGTGTCAGCCTGCATTGCAGACCTTATCACTACTGGCTGATGTTCGGTCTTCTCTGGATGCACTGGAGCAAATGTTCATCGATAATGCTAGGTTTATTCTTTATGGCCAAGGCGAGATTATTTACCGACAAGGAGACTACGCTAATGGATTGTTTTTTCTACTCGAAGGTGAGCTGATTATTATCATCGATGGTGGATTACCTCGAACACTTGTTAAAGGAGGTTTTATTGGAACTGCCGCGCTGAATCTACATGAAACTTCCGTCAGCTATGCAGAGCGCGTGACTGCAGCTAGTGGTTGCATTCTAATTTTCGTGTCTCGAGATCACCTGAATGGCATGCACAAAGTGTTTCCCACATTTTCAATGGCGCTTCGTGCCCTAGAAAAAAGATTACAAGGGGCCAAGTTAGTTCGGGCTCAGCAAAACTACAGCAGTCGTGAACGCTCATTTAGTGGGGGTTTGAGGCCAGTATCTGATAGTAAGAAATTGACATTCGAGGCAAAGGTGTTACGATATCTGAGCCTTGATGATCTCGTTTTCGATCCTGACGAAACCAGTACTGAAATGTGGGATATCTGGATATTTATCTTGACTATTGTTCTGTACCTGAAAGTTATTAGAGGCGTCACGACTGGAATCAACCCTGGCAACGTTGTGGGATCAGAAATTGGTGCAGTTTTCATGGAGATTTTCTTTGCTCTCGACTTTTACTTCCACTCACGCCGCGGCTACTACGAGTACGGGAACAAGATTATGGACGTCATCATCATACGCAAAACGTTTTTTCATTCTCATCAATGTTGGGGCGACATATTGGCACTTGTTCCTATTTACACCGTAAATTGGATGGTTGGGTTGACGCACCGTTATGAACTTCTAAGCATCAACAAACTATTCCGTCTCCTTCATGCAAGAAAGACTTTCGCTAGCTTGGAAGAAAAACACCTGAGTCAAACGCTACAACTACGGCTGGTCAAATTGATTTTATTGTCGCTCATGTTGGCGCATTTATTTGGCTGCATCTGGTTCAATTTCAAGGATTATTCGTCCAAGGGCGATCCATGGATGCCATCTCTATCCCTACAGAATGCAGATTGGGACGTCCAGTACTCAGCATTGATGTTCTGGTCATTTGGACTTATGTCAAATTCATATGCTGGAGAACGCCCTCAGTCTGAGATACAATGTTGTTTTACCATTTCTGTTCTCCTCGTCGGTGCCTTACTCTTTGCATATCTGGTTGGAAATATTTCAGATGTCGTGGAGCTCATCGATGCTAACTCCCGCGACTTTAATTCCAAGCTCAGCTCATTGCGTTTGCTATTGGCGCATTTCCAACTGCCACTAGTGATCGAAGAGCAGCTCAAAACTTACTTCTTCTTCCAGCGGTACCACACGATCACACAAGAATATCTTTTGGAATGCTGTCTGCCACCATCACTTTTGACAGAAATTCGCCTGGTTCATCTCCAGCCAATGATTTCGAAAGTTGGTTTCCTGGCTGGAATGGAAGGGTCTGTGACGCGGATGCTCGTTTCTCAATTTGTTCAAGCGCTCACCGTGAAGGATCAGTACGTGTTTCGTCTTGGCGAGGAAGGAAGTGACATGTTTTTCGTGTTTATAGGAATTATTGAAGTATTAGTACCGCTGGAGACAGTTCATCGCCGTCAGTCTCACGACAGCAGATTGAATGCGCTTGAGTCTCCATCTCGATCATCGTTCCACACAGTCTACCCCACGCTAGATCTATCAAAGCTGCATTCTAAAGGTCAGCTGAAAAAGGTAAATGAGCTAACGTCTGGAAGCTATTTCGGCGAGGTGGCCTTGTTCACGAGTAAACCCCGCAGTGCTCACGCTCGTTGCAAGACGTCTTGTGTGCTCTACAAGTTATCCCGCCGTTCGCTTGAACTTGTTTTTGAGCGGTACCCGGATTGGAAACGAAAAGTCCTTAAAATTGTCAATATTCAACAGGAGCAACAGCTATTGCGTAACTTGTATATGGAAGAGCAAATGGACATTGCTGCGAACACTTCGAAGAAAATGATGAACCATGTCGACATACTTGGTGATGCTGCCCATACAAGTAATGCAACTAGCTCAACAGGGAGCTTTACAGACAAAGGCTCGAAATCTGATGAACAGACCAGACCAGCTACCCGTCCAATGGGAAGGATTTCGTCATTTAGAGGTGCCAGCTCCTTTTTTTCTTCCTACAAAGCACAACGGTCTGCGTCAATCGAGACAGCAGTCACCTCACAAATGACGCGTCAAAAGAAAGATGTGGTTTGGGTGGACATGCTTCTTCAATGCACCGATGCACAGAGTTCGTTTCACATCCAGTGGCTGACGGTTATTACGGTTGGCACGATTTACATGGCACTCATTGTTCCGTACCGGAACTCATTTGACGTGTTGGAACGTTTGAGTCCGTTTCCTATTGCTGCGCGAGCACTGGAGCTCACGTGCGAGGTTTTGTTTGGATGGGATATATGGGTGAATTGGAACTTGAAAGATGGATTAGAGTCCCTGGAGCTCTATGAGAAAAAGCAACGCGAAGCGTATCACAAGGAACGGTTGTGGATCGATGTGATCGCAGCTATTCCGATCGATCACTTCCTCTCGGATTTCTACCAGTCTCCGCTGCTGTGTTTGAATCGATGCTTGAAGCTTGTCAACTTCCCGCACTACATGAGGGAAATTAATCGTCGGAGCGTGGCGTATGAGAAAAATCGCCTGTTCACACTATGGATCTTGCTTTTCGTGCTCATGCATTGGTGTGCTTGTGCCTACTTTTCTATGGCGTCAATCACAAGTACAACAGGTGGAAAAGAAATTGATACCGATTGGAATAAATGGTCTCCACCAGGTAACGCATTCGACATTTCCTGGGCACATCCGTCACTCGACATACTGATGCTTCGCTTCTTGCGTGGAATATTTTTTGCATCAACTGCCTTTATGAAGAAAGGGAAGGTATTCGAGCCTACCAACTATGCTGACTATACATTCACGCTGTTTGTGGATTTTGTCGGACTAGTGACTATGGCTTTATGATCGGTGAGATGGCAAATCTGTACGTGTCTTTTATCAGCAATGAGGTGGAGTTTCGAAAGAATCATATCGCTGTGGATTTGTATTTGGAGCGCTGGCACATTACTGGTAAACTTCGATCTCGATCACATGCGTTTTTGTCCTCTTTGTGGAGCTCGCATCGCGGCGTCAGCTACCAAGCAATTTTTGATGAGATCCCACAAGTTATTCGAACGCAAACTATCATGCACATCGCCAATTTACCACTTCGTGTGTTTATCAACAAAGTATTCCGTCCATTTGCCGCCGCTCACCCACATGATCGTGATGTTGAGGCGATTACACGGGCTATAGCTCAGAATCTGAAGTACGAGGGTTATCCTCGAGACGAGTGCGTGTTGGTGGAAGGGAGCGTTTCAAAAGAAATGTATTTCGTCGTCAAAGGTTATCTACTTTCGACAAATGGAGGCCAGTCAGACGATGCTCCTGAACTGCACTACAAAAAGGGCGATTTCTTCGGAGAGCATGGGTTGCTTGGATACTCTGTAGGTGTCTCGACTGTCAAAACCGTGTCAGCTTGCGATTTGTTGTCCCTGAGCTCTGAAGATCTGCTAGAGGTGATCCTATCGCGACCACTGTTCCAAACAGCATTGAGCATTGCTATAGAGGGGTATCGGCAGTTATCCAAGCGCGCTCGATTCATTCGACCAACGTCTAAGCAAGACGATGCAAAACAAGCAGAAGACGATTGGGGAGAAGTGCTGTTTCGACTCCTAAATGCGCGTAAAAAGAAGTGGCTCGTGGAGGCGCTTTCATTCACTGCTGGAGACCCCGATGAATTGTTTGATGAACCTTGGACTGCCTCTTGCCTGAAGCCTGGTCAAGAGGTTGGTCTCATCACGATATCGTCACCACCTACGTGCGGTAAGGTGTTTGAGAACCTGCTTCGGCTCGTCGCCACACGCGGTTTACTGGATACGAAGAATTTGCATCAATCGGCAACACAGTTCCAGGAAACGCTGCCTATTATGACTGCCGATCTTTCGAGACACCACAGTGCCAGCACGTCGATAACTGAGAAATCGGACAACACCAAGATAAGTAGCAGCAATAAGCTCCCATATCTTCATTGAATTACGGGAATCCTATGCCAGCCAGGAGGCACCTACGTTAAATGTGAGCTTCGTTATGCATCGTGCTGAAATGCTCCATACAGCACACAACAGATTCAATACCGATTCTGTTGTCGGGTTCAAAGTGACACATGCGTCTCACAACATCCCATTCCTTGTCATTCAGAGTACTTGAACGCGGTGGAAGTCGTTTTTGGTTGACCACATTGTACTTCACAACTTGGTCGCTAATATCATTTCCCCAAGGATAATTTTCAGTGGCAGCTTCGATAACACACATGCCTAATGCGAAAATATCTGAGGCGAACGTTGGCATTTTTCCTTGCAATAGCTCTGGTGCCATCCATCGAATAGCACCAGAAACCAAGTGCACATCAGGAGACCCAGCCGAACAGCTAAAAGCAAAACTCGCCAGTTTCGCGATTCCACTTTCGCCAACCAGAATCGTGTCTCCTTTGAGATTACCATGAATAACTCCGTTTGTATGAAGATACTGCAGACCTCGAGCAGCGTCAGACAAATATTTCCACATTATTCGTCGATCTTTCCATTTGATATAATCTCTGAGCTTTCCATTCGATGCCCACTCACAAACAAACACTGCCCGTCCGACGTGGCACGCACCATACAGTTGAATTACATTTTGATGCTTTAGCGAAAACCATACATTCACTTCTCGAGTAAAGCGAGCGATCTCTTTTGAACCCACACGTACTTCTTTGACGACGACATCAGTATCATGCCAACGTGCTCTGTACATCTTTGCAAAAACCGCTAGTAATATCTGAGCGATGATCAATGTGGTAAATTGGAATAAACCATTCCGGAAGTTGCCTGTCGTCAATTCGTGTACGCCTCCGTCTTCTAATAGAGTTATTATACAACGACCTCATTACCTCTGTGCGTACAGATTCAGTATTTGATGCCACTTGAGAAACGAAGGAATCTGGTCCTGCATAAAGTTCGTACATGAGGCACACAACTGCCCCTACACTAATTCTGTTGTCAGGATTAACTTGGCACATGCGCTCCACCAGGTCCCATTCATCATCATTGAACCCGTTGGGTCTGGGAAGACGTATCTTTGCTTTAATATTGTTTTTCACAGCTTCTTCTGAAGTTGCGTTTCCCCACGGAACACCACCAGTCACCACCTCCACAACGCACATACCAAACGAGAAAATATCAGACGTAAACGATGAAGCTGACTCATCAAAACATTCAGGAGCCTTCCATCGTAAGGCACCTATTTCGCCCTCACTGTTGACGTAAGTTGAGTTACCAACAAGAGTGCTTAAGCCAAAGTCAGCCAACTTGACCAAGTTGTTATCGCAAACCAGCACGTTATTTCCCTTGAGGTCACAGTGGACAATACCATGCTCATGAAGATACTGCAAGCCCTGTGCTGCACTGTATAGAGATCCCCAGATTTCTTCCCGTGGCTTCCCTTTCAAGAAAGATGAGAGCGTACCATGAGTTGCCCGCTCACACACAAATATGGGAGGGTCACTACTTTCTTCACATGTGCCATACAACTTGACAAGATTTACGTGATTGAGCGAAAACCAGAGCTTTGCTTCTTGATAAAATTGCTGGCGGAAATGTGGATTCCTTGATTTGTCAATACCCTCTTGATTACCACATCTGTTCCAATCCATTTGCCCCAGTATGTTTCTCCAAAGGAACCCCGCGCTATCGGCTCACAAAATTGCACCTGTTCCGACGAAAGGATCCATTTAAACTTTCGTTTAGCGTAATTTACGCTTCTTTTCTGGCTACAGGATGAGTGTGTGCGCCAGTTGTGGACAGGATTTTCGGAATTTAATATTTTGATCTTCCCACCAAAGCGTCAAGTTGGCAGTGTACACCGTAATTTCTGTGTGCTACCGACAACACAGTACTCTCACTCACTCACGCTAACTCCCAGCAACTGATCTGAACGCTGATCCACTCTCGCCGCAAATTCATATAGTATCATTCCAAAGTGCTCAACCACTGACTGTGGAACTGGAGTTACTATATCTCTCAGTTGAGCGTATATATCCATCAAGCGTTTATACACACTATGATTGTCAGAGTGACTACATTGCTGATGCTATCGAGCGTTTCGGGGAGTGTCTGTCCACTTAATGGAAATACATACTCGTGAAAGTAGTTCCGAGTAACTATTGGCAACGCTGCACTCGTGCCTACATCTTTTTTAGTCGCTAAGGATAAAACCGTTCCCGCAAGACCCTCCATCAAATAAGACACTTTTGCCATAGTCAGTCGTCGTGCTGGCTGTGCAGTACTCATACCTACCACCAAATCCCATTCGCATTTGGTCATTTTCCTCACGATTTCCACGATGATCGCTTTTGCTGCCGAATTGGACACATTCATCCCTACCATAGGAGTCCATTCGGCTGATCGCACGCATTGGAGCCAAGCTTCATGGAGGTGGTCGACAGGTAAACGAGATATTACATATTTATCAGGGATACGTGCTTTTGCCAGTATTTCGAATATAATTCCTCCAAACGCCAGTACATCTGATGATGCAGTGATGTCTACATCGTATTTACCGATAATGTTGGAGTCCGAGGCTGAAACTAACCCAAACCATTCAGGACAAACTTGTTGTTCCAAGTTACACATAGATGCTCCATTGCCAAGGTTACATGCGCAAGTCCTTGGCTGTGTACATACTGAAGGCCATGTGCATAATCAAGTAGTATTCTCCAAACATTTCCGTTAGTGTGAATTACTTTAGAGGACAGTTGAGTGCTCTCGTCGTGGATGGCGAATGGGGTGGCTCAACATGATACGCCCCATAGAACTTACGCACATTTGGGTGATTAAGCTTGGCCCATAGCTCGACTTGCCGCACGTATTCATTTTCATTTCCATTTAGAGATGATTTTTTAGCAAAGGACCACTCGTCTTCTGACATGGCAAACCAATTAGGAAGTGGTGTAATAGGTTCGCTCATTTTCTGCTCCAGCGTATTGATAACTTCCAACGTAACATCGTGCTCCTGTAGACTCAGAGTATTAGTACCATATTGTGGAGTGCATGGCTTAAGACCGTGTGCAACTCACGTATCTGGTGCTGATCTCCCATTTCATGTTTAAAATCACCGTCATCCAGTCTTTTTCGGTAGATTTTGCTCTACGGTCTCGTTCTGCCTGCAAAGCGTCATGCCACGATTTTCTGACGTACTTTATGTCGAGTATTCCCATAGCAGATTCGATTGCACGCAATAGTATTTGAACGATCCGACCCGTATGCGCCCATCGGATCAGTAGCCGAGAATGAGATTCGTATGCGGCTAGATGTTTTTCTACGTCGCGGCGCAAAAAATTAATCGCCACGGCATTCTTGGCAAATCGCTCTCGTAATACCAACTCCTCCAGAATATGACTCCCTAAGGAATCTTTTTCCACTTCAAAATCCTCACTGACGCTGTCAAAGTCCTCATCGTAACTAAAGGCTTGAGTTCGGCTTTCTATTTGCTGCCAAATAGCCAACGCATCTTCCTGGTAGTGTTGCCTCTGATGTGTCCAATCATGAATCGGTGAATGTAAAAGAGAAACAGGAGCTTCAGCCATGAGATGATCAATCTGGTGGTGCACTAATAGCTCGTAGTTGCTGACGTCGATTTCCTCCGAAAACAGCGAGTTTATCGTGTCAGTTGAAGACCTCTCTTTGATTTGATGGGTTTGGAGATGTACCATAAGGCCCCCCGATACCTCACAAAAACGATCAACTATCGGTAAAGGGAGCTGCACACCCGCAGCTTTAAATTGCTGATATAAGTCAACCATTCTATTTCTTACGTGGTCAAGTTGTTAATATTCTCCAGATTATCATCACAGATCATGTCAATTTCTTGTAGAATATCCTTGATCG
>VOQZ01001080.1:0-33531 GCA_008079305.1 Phytophthora palmivora | reverse complement strand
AGTCAAGACGCACTTCGAGAGAGCTTGAGACCGCTGGCACGAACAATCTGTCTCTAAGTATTTCAATTGCTAATTTCTAATGCATGTTGTATAAGGCTTCATGGAGGATGTTTTGCTAACAAATTTATTGTGTAAAACAGGTCGGTATAAATATCCAGAGTTCTGGGCAACAATCCACGGCATTAGTTAGTATCAATGTTTTCAATTTAGATTGACATAAATCGGTGTTGTATTCTAAATTGACTCGGGCCAATCAGGGGATTGGAATTTATAGGAATCTCCTGAACTGATGCAGTCCACAAGTCGCTATTGTCCTGGCCATCGGCTGTAAATTCCAGGATGAAATTGGTCCCGACTTTCTAGAGAGTCGCAGGATGTGAGCTTAGAATTATTATATCTCTAAAATTATGAGGCAACGACCAAGACGTGGTTCTGTAATGCGAGATGCTAGTGGGGGTGGGAGCTTCTCTGGCTATTTAGGAGAATTGCGCACTGCTTTCGACCCTCACTCTACACTGCTTAAGACTTGGCACCAAATTCTGTTCTTTTGTCTCGTGTTTGAAGCTTTTCTACTGCCATTTTCAGTCACTTTTGCAGCTCAAAACGCTGTTTCGTCCTCCTCTGCAGCTTTTCGTGCCTTCTACACAGTGGAAATCTTCTTCTGTGCCGATTTCTACGTGAAGCTCAACACGGGATTCTATGAAGCTGGAAATATTCATCGAGACAAACGCAGAGTTCGAGCCAAGTACATGAAATCTTGTGGCTTCTTGCTGGACGTACTGGCTATTATACCGCTTTCTTTCATTCTGCCTGCAATTAGTCCAGCAACTTTTCAAGTCGGCATGCAAGGAATTGGGTGGCCGGGGGTGGCTCGAGTTCCACAAGTTCCTGCGTGTCTGGCGTGTGCCAGGATACCTGACCAATCTGGACGACATCTATGCTAAATATTTCCGTGTGCTCAAGTCGTTGAAGGTGTTGGTGGTTATTGCATTGGTGGCTCACGTTGTGGCGTGCGGACGCTTCGCATTCGGCTGGAACAACAGGGATATACAAATACCGGACGCTTGGCTACCTCCATCAACTCTTGCTAATGAACCTGTAGGCATGCAGTACGTCCAAGCTCTTTTTTGGAGTATAGGGCTACTCACGGGCGCGTTTGAAGGCGCGCTACCACGCAGTAACACGGAGTTTGTATTCACCTGGTTGTGCTCTTGCTAGGGTTTGTGCTCTTCATCTACGCATGCTCTACTTTGTTCATGTTGTCCAAGTCGGAGAGCAAGCAAACAGTGCTAGCGCAAGCACGCATTAATCAACTACGACACTTGCTGACCTTCCATCGTGTACCTGAAGAGCTACAAGTAGAGGCTGTGGAGTATCTGAAGCGCCATTACACAGATGCCGAGTCAAACGATCGAGAGGTTGTGAAATTGCTGTGTCCGTCTATTACCAAGGACATTCAGGTGGAACTATTGAAAGATATGGTCGGGCGCATCCCGCTCTTCCGTCGATGCAATCAGCAATTTATCGTAGCTCTCACAAGTCTGTTAGAAATGACGAGTTTTCCGGCTCATGTCACACTCTTTGAGGCTGGTGACAAAGGTGACTACATGTATTTGGTAAATTCTGGAGTTCTGCACATTTTGGTAAATGGCGTGAAAGTGCGTGAGCTACGACAAGGAAGTTTTTTCGGCGAAGTGTCGGTGTTTTCGAAGAGACCGCGGTCTGCTGCAGTGATGACGACGTCCTACTGCACACTGTATCGATTGTCGCGATTCCACACTGATAGAATTCTGGAAGGTTATCCAGACTACGCTGCTGGAATTACTGCAATGATTGATGAAATGTTTAATGAACGGGAAGCAAACAAATCCGCAGGTGGAGAGGAATTTATGCTAACGACATTGTATCACCTGTCCTCGAAGACACCAGTGCGAAAGAAGCGTCCATCTTTGCGAGACCGAGCGAGAAAGGTCTCGCGATCAACTTTGACACGCAGCAAATCAACTAGAACCTTGTCTTCATCACGACATTCTGAGTATGACGGAGGGAACATCTCAATGAACGAGAAACATGCTATTAATTTTAATCCTTCGCCCATCGTGCTACCTTCCAGGTTATTGTTAAGAAACCTGTGGGAAAACTGGTGCGTACCACTCGGCATACGCTCGCCGCGAGTCATCTGGAATAACTTGGTGGCCACAACGCTCTGCAAGTTAAAAAGCTCGACAGAACTCGTCCGATACCATGCAAGGATACTATGATAATTTGTCTCGGCGTCGTGATCTCAAGACTCAACTGGAGACGCTTTCTCTAGTGTCTTTAATCGACTTCGGATGCGACAAATGATCGACCCACGTCTCGGTGGCGTAAGTACTGGCTCATTATCCTCCAGGTCCACTTATTTGCGAATTGGTACATTGTATCATTGCTGCTGGCATTCCCAATATTCGATTGTCCGATTATCAACAATAGTGCTCAGATTGGCTACGCTTTTTATGGACATTCTTCTGGTTATTGACATTTATATGAACTTCCACATGACCTACACAACTGGTCGCAAGAAAGTTATGGATCCATCACTAATAGCCAAGCACTATCTGCGCGGTTTCCTTCGTTGCAGATTTTCTTTGCTGTCTACCTTACAGACATTCGTACCACTGAGTGCTTCTCCTGTTTTGATGACCCACCCTGCCTTACTTCGACTACCTCGATTGGTTCGTGTTTGGCGTATCAAAGGACACATGAAAGAGTGGGGAAAATACTTTCGTCTCAGTCGCATTGGCTGGGTTTTAGTCACTGGAATGCTGTATTTGCTATTGTTGCACTTTGTGATGTATTTACTTTAGTCTTACATACGTGGAAGGCTTCGGTCGTGGTGATAGCTATGGTGATTCGTGGCTACCGACGAGTGAATTGGACGTGCGACTCTGCAGAGATCATGCTAGCGGTGTTATGTATTATGCGAGTTCCCACACGAATTCGTCGTATACCCCAGCAGAAGCACACAATGTAGCGGGCATACAGTACATGCGCTCACTTTACTTCGGAACTACGATGCTTACAACTCTGGGTAAAACTGTTGAGCCGGTATCTACTTTGCAATATTCGGTAGCATTGATTCTGATGTTGTGCGGCTTTCTATCGATGGCAATGATGATCGACACAGTGCAAAAGCGACTCACTGCTTCAGCGTTCGAACAAAAGGAGTTTTTAGCGACGCGTACGCGTGTCCAGAGATTCATTAGATCTACTACAGTGCCTTCTGGTGTTCACCAGCGGTAAAGTCGTTCTTGGAGTTCTGGTGGTCCTCGCACCGTGGCGCTATTGCTAGTGACCTGTTAAACGAGCTTCCCGAGACAATCAAACGACCCATATTGCGAAGCATGTGTCAGCCTGCATTGCAGACCTTATCACTACTGGCTGATGTTCGGTCTTCTCTGGATGCACTGGAGCAAATGTTCATCGATAATGCTAGGTTTATTCTTTATGGCCAAGGCGAGATTATTTACCGACAAGGAGACTACGCTAATGGATTTTTTTTTCTACTCGAAGGTGAGCTGATTATTATCATCGATGGTGGATTACCTCGAACACTTGTTAAAGGAGGTTTTATTGGAACTGCCGCGCTGAATCTACATGAAACTTCCGTCAGCTATGCAGAGCGCGTGACTGCAGCTAGTGGTTGCATTCTAATTTTCGTGTCTCGAGATCACCTGAATGGCATGCACAAAGTGTTTCCCACATTTTCAATGGCGCTTCGTGCCCTAGAAAAAAGATTACAAGGGGCCAAGTTAGTTCGGGCTCAGCAAAACTACAGCAGTCGTGAACGCTCATTTAGTGGGGGTTTGAGGCCAGTATCTGATAGTAAGAAATTGACATTCGAGGCAAAGGTGTTACGATATCTGAGCCTTGATGATCTCGTTTTCGATCCTGACGAAACCAGTACTGAAATGTGGGATATCTGGATATTTATCTTGACTATTGTTCTGTACCTGAAAGTTATTAGAGGCGTCACGACTGGAATCAACCCTGGCAACGTTGTGGGATCAGAAATTGGTGCAGTTTTCATGGAGATTTTCTTTGCTCTCGACTTTTACTTCCACTCACGCCGCGGCTACTACGAGTACGGGAACAAGATTATGGACGTCATCATCATACGCAAAACGTTTTTTCATTCTCATCAATGTTGGGGCGACATATTGGCACTTGTTCCTATTTACACCGTAAATTGGATGGTTGGGTTGACGCACCGTTATGAACTTCTAAGCATCAACAAACTATTCCGTCTCCTTCATGCAAGAAAGACTTTCGCTAGCTTGGAAGAAAACACCTGAGTCAAACGCTACAACTACGGCTGGTCAATTGATTTTATTGTCGCTCATGTTGGCGCATTTATTTGGCTGCATCTGGTTCAATTTCAAGGATTATTCGTCCAAGGGCGATCCATGGATGCCATCTCTATCCCTACAGAATGCAGATTGGGACGTCCAGTACTCAGCATTGATGTTCTGGTCATTTGGACTTATGTCAAATTCATATGCTGGAGAACGCCCTCAGTCTGAGATACAATGTTGTTTTACTTTCCATTTCTGTTCTCCTCGTCGGTGCCTTACTCTTTGCATATCTGGTTGGAAATATTTCAGATGTCGTGGAGCTCATCGATGCTAACTCCCGCGACTTTAATTCCAAGCTCAGCTCATTGCGTTTGCTATTGGCGCATTTCCAACTGCCACTAGTGATCGAAGAGCAGCTCAAAACTTACTTCTTCTTCCAGCGGTACCACACGATCACACAAGAATATCTTTTGGAATGCTGTCTGCCACCATCACTTTTGACAGAAATTCGCCTGGTTCATCTCCAGCCAATGATTTCGAAAGTTGGTTTCCTGGCTGGAATGGAAGGGTCTGTGACGCGGATGCTCGTTTCTCAATTTGTTCAAGCGCTCACCGTGAAGGATCAGTACGTGTTTCGTCTTGGCGAGGAAGGAAGTGACATGTTTTTCGTGTTTATAGGAATTATTGAAGTATTAGTACCGCTGGAGACAGTTCATCGCCGTCAGTCTCACGACAGCAGATTGAATGCGCTTGAGTCTCCATCTCGATCATCGTTCCACACAGTCTACCCCACGCTAGATCTATCAAAGCTGCATTCTAAAGGTCAGCTGAAAAGGTAAATGAGCTAACGTCTGGAAGCTATTTCGGCGAGGTGGCCTTGTTCACGAGTAAACCCCGCAGTGCTCACGCTCGTTGCAAGACGTCTTGTGTGCTCTACAAGTTATCCCGCCGTTCGCTTGAACTTGTTTTTGAGCGGTACCCGGATTGGAAACGAAAAGTCCTTAAATTGTCAATATTCAACAGGAGCAACAGCTATTGCGTAACTTGTATATGGAAGAGCAAATGGACATTGCTGCGAACGCTTCGAAGAAAATGATGAACCATGTCGACATACTTGGTGATGCTGCCCATACAAGTAATGCAACTAGCTCAACAGGGAGCTTTACAGACAAAGGCTCGAAATCTGATGAACAGACCAGACCAGCTACCCGTCCAATGGGAAGGATTTCGTCATTTAGAGGTGCCAGCTCCTTTTTTTCTTCCTACAAAGCACAACGGTCTGCGTCAATCGAGACAGCAGTCACCTCACAAATGACGCGTCAAAAGAAAGATGTGGTTTGGGTGGACATGCTTCTTCAATGCACCGATGCACAGAGTTCGTTTCACATCCAGTGGCTGACGGTTATTACGGTTGGCACGATTTACATGGCACTCATTGTTCCGTACCGGAACTCATTTGACGTGTTGGAACGTTTGAGTCCGTTTCCTATTGCTGCGCGAGCACTGGAGCTCACGTGCGAGGTTTTGTTTGGATGGGATATATGGGTGAATTGGAACTTGAAAGATGGATTAGAGTCCCTGGAGCTCTATGAGAAAAAGCAACGCGAAGCGTATCACAAGGAACGGTTGTGGATCGATGTGATCGCAGCTATTCCGATCGATCACTTCCTCTCGGATTTCTACCAGTCTCCGCTGCTGTGTTTGAATCGATGCTTGAAGCTTGTCAACTTCCCGCACTACATGAGGGAAATTAATCGTCGGAGCGTGGCGTATGAGAAAAATCGCCTGTTCACACTATGGATCTTGCTTTTTGTGCTCATGCATTGGTGTGCTTGTGCCTACTTTTCTATGGCGTCAATCACAAGTACAACAGGTGGAAAAGAAATTGATACCGATTGGAATAAATGGTCTCCACCAGGTAACGCATTCGACATTTCCTGGGCACATCCGTCACTCGACATACTGATGCTTCGCTTCTTGCGTGGAATATTTTTTGCATCAACTGCCTTTATGAAAAAAGGGAAGGTATTCGAGCCTACCAACTATGCTGACTATACATTCACGCTGTTTGTGGATTTTGTCGGACTAGTGACTATGGCTTTTATGATCGGTGAGATGGCAAATCTGTACGTGTCTTTTATCAGCAATGAGGTGGAGTTTCGAAAGAATCATATCGCTGTGGATTTGTATTTGGAGCGCTGGCACATTACTGGTAAACTTCGATCTCGATCACATGCGTTTTTGTCCTCTTTGTGGAGCTCGCATCGCGGCGTCAGCTACCAAGCAATTTTTGATGAGATCCCACAAGTTATTCGAACGCAAACTATCATGCACATCGCCAATTTACCACTTCGTGTGTTTATCAACAAAGTATTCCGTCCATTTGCCACCGCTCACCCACATGATCGTGATGTTGAGGCGATTACACGGGCTATAGCTCAGAATCTGAAGTACGAGGGTTATCCTCGAGACGAGTGCGTGTTGGTGGAAGGGAGCGTTTCAAAAGAAATGTATTTCGTCGTCAAAGGTTATCTACTTTCGACAAATGGAGGCCAGTCAGACGATGCTCCTGAACTGCACTACAAAAAGGGCGATTTCTTCGGGGAGCATGGGTTGCTTGGATACTCTGTAGGTGTCTCGACTGTCAAAACCGTGTCAGCTTGCGATTTGTTGTCTCTGAGCTCTGAAGATCTGCTAGAGGTGATCCTATCGCGACCACTGTTCCAAACAGCATTGAGCATTGCTATAGAGGGGTATCGGCAGTTATCCAAGCGCGCTCGATTCATTCGACCAACGTCTAAGCAAGACGATGCAAAACAAGCAGAAGACGATTGGGGAGAAGTGCTGTTTCGACTCCTAAATGCGCGTAAAAGAAGTGGCTCGTGGAGGCGCTTTCATTCACTGCTGGAGACCCCGATGAATTGTTTGATGAACCTTGGACTGCCTCTTGCCTGAAGCCTGGTCAAGAGGTTGGTCTCATCACGATATCGTCACCACCTACGTGCGTTAAGGTGTTTGAGAACCTGCTTCGGCTCGTCGCCACACGCGGTTTACTGGATACGAAGAATTTGCATCAATCGGCAACACAGTTCCAGGAAACGCTGCCTATTATGACTGCCGATCTTTCGAGACACCACAGTGCCAGCACGTCGATAACTGAGAAATCGGACAACACCAAGATAAGTAGCAGCAATAAGCTCCCATATCTTCATTGAATTACGGGAATCCTATGCCAGCCAGGAGGCACCTACGTTAAATGTGAGCTTCGTTATGCATCGTGCTGAAATGCTCCATACAGCACACAACAGATTCAATACCGATTCTGTTGTCGGGTTCAAAGTGACACATGCGTCTCACAACATCCCATTCCTTGTCATTCAGAGTACTTGAACGCGGTGGAAGTCGTTTTTGGTTGACCACATTGTACTTCACAACTTGGTCGCTAATATCATTTCCCCAAGGATAATTTTCAGTGGCAGCTTCGATAACACACATGCCTAATGCGAAAATATCTGAGGCGAACGTTGGCATTTTTCCTTGCAATAGCTCTGGTGCCATCCATCGAATAGCACCAGAAACCAAGTGCACATCAGGAGACCCAGCCGAACAGCTAAAAGCAAAACTCGCCAGTTTAGCGATTCCACTTTCGCCAACCAGAATCGTGTCTCCTTTGAGATTACCATGAATAACTCCGTTTGTATGAAGATACTGCAGACCTCGAGCAGCGTCAGACAAACATTTCCACATTATTCGTCGATCTTTCCCTTTGATATAATCTCTGAGCTTTCCATTCGATGCCCACTCACAAACAAACACTGCCCGTCCGACGTGGCACGCACCATACAGTTGAATTACATTTTGATGCTTTAGCGAAAACCATACATTCACTTCTCGAGTAAAGCGAGCGATCTCTTTTGAACCCACACGTACTTCTTTGACGACGACATCAGTATCATGCCAACGTGCTCTGTACATCTTTGCAAAAGGACCGCTAGTAATATCTGAGCGATGATCAATGTGGTAAATTGGAATAAACCATTCCGGAAGTTGCCTGTCGTCAATTCGTGTACGCCTCCGTCTTCTAATAGAGTTATTATACAACGACCTCATTACCTCTGTGCGTACAGATTCAGTATTTGATGCCACTTGAGAAACGAAGGAATCTGGTCCTGCATAAAGTTCGTACATGAGGCACACAACTGCCCCTACACTAATTCTGTTGTCAGGATTAACTTGGCACATGCGCTCCACCAGGTCCCATTCATCATCATTGAACCCGTTGGGTCTGGGAAGACGTATCTTTGCTTTAATATTGTTTTTCACAGCTTCTTCTGAAGTTGCGTTTCCCCACGGAAACTCACCAGTCACCACCTCCACAACGCACATACCAAACGAGAAAATATCAGACGTAAACGATGAAGCTGACTCATCAAAACATTCAGGAGCCTTCCATCGTAAGGCACCTATTTCGCCCTCACTGTTGACGTAAGTTGAGTTACCAACAAGAGTGCTTAAGCCAAAGTCAGCCAACTTGACCAAGTTGTTATCGCAAACCAGCACGTTATTTCCCTTGAGGTCACAGTGGACAATACCATGCTCATGAAGATACTGCAAGCCCTGTGCTGCACTGTATAGAGATCCCCAGATTTCTTCCCGTGGCTTCCCTTTCAAGAAAGATGAGAGCGTACCATGAGTTGCCCGCTCACACACAAATATGGGAGGGTCACTACTTTCTTCACATGTGCCATACAACTTGACAAGATTTACGTGATTGAGCGAAAACCAGAGCTTTGCTTCTTGATAAAATTGCTGGCGAAAATGTGGAATTCCTTGATTTGTCAATACCCTCTTGATTACCACATCTGTTCCAATCCATTTGCCCCAGTATGTTTCTCCAAAGGAACCCCGCGCTATCGGCTCACAAAATTGCACCTGTTCCGACGAAAGGATCCATTTAAACTTTCGTTTAGCGTAATTTACGCTTCTTTTCTGGCTACAGGATGAGTGTGTGCGCCAGTTGTGGACAGGATTTTCGGAATTTAATATGTTTGATCTTCCCACCAAAGCGTCAAGTTGGCAGTGTACACCGTAATTTCTGTGTGCTACCGACAACACAGTACTCTCACTCACGCTAACTCCCAGCAACTGATCTGAACGCTGATCCACTCTCGCCGCAAATTCATATAGTATCATTCCAAAGTGCTCAACCACTGACTGTGGAACTGGAGTTACTATAGCTCTCAGTTGAGCGTATATATCCATCAAGCGTTTATACACACTATGATTGTCAGACTGGTCACGACTACATTGCTCGCTGATGCTATCGAGCGTTTCGGGGAGTGTCTGTCCACTTAATGGAAATACATACTCGTGAAAGTAGTTCCGAGTAACTATTGGCAACGCTGCACTCGTGCCTACATCTTTCTTAGTCGCTAAGGATAAAACCGTTCCCGCAAGACCCTCCATCAAATAAGACACTTTTGCCATAGTCAGTCGTCGTGCTGGCTGTGCAGTACTCATACCTACCACCAAATCCCATTCGCATTTGGTCATTTTCCTCACGATTTCCACGATGATCGCTTTTGCTGCCGAATTGGACACATTCATCCCTACCATAGGAGTCCATTCGGCTGATCGCACGCATTGGAGCCAAGCTTCATGGAGGTGGTCGACAGGTAAACGAGATATTACATATTTATCAGGGATACGTGCTTTTGCCAGTATTTCGAATATAATTCCTCCAAACGCCAGTACATCTGATGATGCAGTGATGTCTACATCGTATTTACCGATAATGTTGGAGTCCGAGGCTGAAACTAACCCCAAACCATTCAGGACAAACTTGTTGTTCCAAGTTACACATAGATGCTCCATTGCCAAGGTTACATGCGCAAGTCCTTGGCTGTGTACATACTGAAGGCCATGTGCATAATCAAGTAGTATTCTCCAAACATTTCCGTTAGTGTGAATTACTTTAGAGGACAGTTGAGTGCTCTCGTCGTGGATGGCGAATGGGGTGGCTCCAACATGATACGCCCCATAGAACTTACGCACATTTGGGTGATTAAGCTTGGCCCATAGCTCGACTTGCCGCACGTATTCATTTTCATTTCCATTTAGAGATGATTTTTTAGCAAAGGACCACTCGTCTTCTGACATGGCAAACCAATTAGGAAGTGGTGTAATAGGTTCGCTCATTTTCTGCTCCAGCGTATTGATAACTTCCAACGTAACATCGTGCTCCTGTAGACTCAGAGTATTAGTACCATATTTGTGGAGTGCATGGCTTAAGACCGTGTGCAACTCACGTATCTGGTGCTGATCTCCCATTTCATGTTTAAAATCACCGTCATCCAGTCTTTTTCGGTAGATTTTTGCTCTACGGTCTCGTTCTGCCTGCAAAGCGTCATGCCACGATTTTCTGACGTACTTTATGTCGAGTATTCCCATAGCAGATTCGATTGCACGCAATAGTATTTGAACGATCCGACCCGTATGCGCCCATCGGATCAGTAGCCGAGAATGAGATTCGTATGCGGCTAGATGTTTTTCTACGTCGCGGCGCAAAAAATTAATCGCCACGGCATTCTTGGCAAATCGCTCTCGTAATACCAACTCCTCCAGAATATGACTCCCTAAGGAATCTTTTTCCACTTCAAAATCCTCACTGACGCTGTCAAAGTCCTCATCGTAACTAAAGGCTTGAGTTCGGCTTTCTATTTGCTGCCAAATAGCCAACGCATCTTCCTGGTAGTGTTGCCTCTGATGTGTCCAATCATGAATCGGTGAATGTAAAAGAGAAACAGGAGCTTCAGCCATGAGATGATCAATCTGGTGGTGCACTAATAGCTCGTAGTTGCTGACGTCGATTTCCTCCGAAAACAGCGAGTTTATCGTGTCAGTTGAAGACCTCTCTTTGATTTGATGGGTTTGGAGATGTACCATAAGGCCCCCCGATACCTCACAAAAACGATCAACTATCGGTAAAGGGAGCTGCACACCCGCAACTTTAAATTGCTGATATAAGTCAACCATTCTCTTTCTTACGTGGTCAAGGTTGTTAATATTCTCCAGATTATCATCACAGATCATGTCAATTTCTTGTAGAATATCCTTGATCGATAGACCCCTACCAGGAACCACGAATGTTTCCACATCTACCATCGTCACGTTCGACAAGTTCGATGATTGAATTCCCTGCCCATCGACGTCTTTATCAGCAAGCTTTCTAATCATCATCACAAGTCCCGCTGTGGTGATCCTCTCGCTGGGAATCGGAGTACACAAGTACCTGAATAGCTCTTTCCATTCACGCTCAGTGACAAATTCAGGTTGGTTTTCAGGAAGTTGTTCGCTCATCAAATATTGCTCGTTCTCAAAAGATCTACTTCTTCTAGTACGTTGAAGTAGTTCCAAAAGAGCAAAGGTGAATAGTTTCACATTTGCTTCACCTGCTCCGTGACTGGCGTCAATTTCAACTAAGTTTAAACCGCTCAGCACAAGTTTTTTATCTGACGAAAGGCGAAGTAACGTTATCTGCTGATGCCGATAACCTCGTTCTTGGATATATTCCAGCGCAAGAGCTACATCCACAACCTCTTTCCACCGAACTTCATTCACTATATCCACACAACTTGCCTCGTGAATCACATAAGGTCTGCCAACATGACACGCGCCGTACAGTTTCCTCACATAAGGATGGCGCAATTCCGACCACGGTGCTACTTGGCGTAAAACCTCCTCTTCGTTCATTTTCAAAATTGATTTTTCAGCATCAGACCAAGACACCTCAGTGGTAGTAAACCAACTGGGTAAACACCCCACTACAACTCCCGAATACAATGCAATCTCATCATATATCGCCGAAATCACATCCAATTCTGTCGTATTAAACACTGCTCCGTACATTTCAACGTCAATTTTCATCCTAGTCATGACTTCCAGTTGCTGGTCTTCGTTTCCCATTTCAACAGCCAATTGGGTTTTATCATGTAATAACGATTCATAAAGATATACCCGTTCCTCACGCTCCATCATGAACCAGTCTCGCCACTGTATCAATGTTTCTGGATCTCGAATATTCAGCACTTCTGCTGACGTTTTTAAAGCCGAAAACAACGTCGTCAACACTCGCCCTGTATCTGCCAATCGCACCAAAAGACGGGACTCGCTCTCGTATTCTGCTAGTTGTTTCATGAGATTTCGAGTCCATAGAGCCACAATTTGCGAGTCGTTTTTTACATTGAGAGTTGAGCTCCGTAACGTGGTAACAAGCGAGTCTCCGAGACGATCGGGGGTCTGAATCACTCCCATCTGCGACGAATGCCATCGACTCGCTGGTACGACGAGCGGATCCACGATATCGGCCCATGTCATAAATCGATTGGGAATAAACGTGTGGGTAATGACGTCGTTCTTAACCACGAGATGCTTGAGTGCATGAGAAGCTTGCTCCTTTTGTTCATCAGTTCCTTCGTCCATGAGAAGAAGGAGAGACGGAATGGCTCCCTCTTCCACAATGGCGACGCGGTTCACGTCGTTGTTGTAGGCCAGATATCTCAGTGCAAATGCGGCCCATTGCTTCTGATCATCATGACCAGTTTTGAGAAGTTTTACTAGTGGTGGAATAGCTCCTCTCCGACCGATTTCAGCACGTCTGTCGTTGTTGTTGGAAGCCAGGTTCCCCAACGTATACGCTGCATCTTCCTTCTGAGTATCCGAGCCTGTTCGCACAAGCTCCACAAGTGGCAGAATAGCCTCATCGAAATCCGTCGCCACAGCATTATCACACGCTAGATTCCCCAAAGCGAACGCTGCTCGCTGTTTTACCATTGCAGTTCCTGTCCGCAGAAGGTTGACTAGTGAGGCGATGGCACCTTCTTGTGTGATCTTCACTCGGTTGTCATCGTTGTGGGCGAGATTCCCGAGTGTGTACGCCGCCCACTGCTTCTGAGCGCGCGTTCCCGTTCGAAGCAATGCCACGAGAGGTGGAATCGCACCTTCTTGAGCAATGAGCACGCGGTTCTCCTCGTTATTCACAGACAGGAACCCCAGAGCGTACACAGCCCACTGGTTTTGAGCATCCGTCACAGCTTTCACGAACGCAACCATGGGAGGAATTGCACCTTCACGAGCGATTTTACCACGATTCACTTCGTTGTTTGCAGCCAGGTTTCCCAGAGCATAAGCAGCTTCTTGTTTCTGCATGTCGGTCCCGGATCGAAGCAGTGTAACGAGTGGTGGGATGGCCCCTCCACGCATAATTGCCTCGCAGTTGTCGTCGTCATCGCTAGCAAGTGTCACTAGCGTCTCCGCAGCCCACAACTTCTGGTTGGACGTGCCACTTTTCAACAGCTCAATAACCGGGGGCAACACCCCCACTTGACGTAGTACAACGCCATCTCCACGAGTGGCCAAGCACGAACACTGCAACACGGCAACTTCCTTCACTTGTTCGTCCTCGCGTTGTAGCTCATGCAAGAGTGACAAAATCTCCGGATGAGTCGGTTGGCGAACACAGCGCTGAAGTTCTACAAATTCGGACTCGCGCATCTTGGAGTACGAGAACGTGAACCAACTCAAGCAGTGCAGAGCATAGAGTTGAGTGAAGAAGCTGTCACTGCTGCGTACTAAGTGTGCGAGCACTGGGATCCCTTTGGTTTTGTAAACTTGCACACGGTTGTTGTTGTTGATGCACTTTCGAAGGAGACGCAGCAGAGCTTCTTCCTTTTGCTGGCTTGTGGCGTCATTAGAACCAAGCAATTGAATGAGTAGCGGCACGGAAGGATCCTCCCCAGTCGATGAGGTACTGTTTCCACGCTGTGAGGTTTCGTCCTCAGTCTCCTCCAAGTCATCGGTAGTGGTTTCCACCGATGGAGGTGTCTGTTCATCCTTGTCCTCGACCACATCCTCGGTCGTCACCACATCATCGGTCGTGTTTATCTCCAAGGACTCCCTCCGTTTATCTATTAGACTAGCGTTGTCCAACAGAATCTCGTCGTCTGGTGTACTCGGCTTCAATTCATCCTTCTTAATCTCCTCAGCTTCAGGTGAACTCGAACAAGTCACGACGTAGGCAGTACTCTTCTCCAATTCCGACTTGAAATCTACTGGTGCTTTCTCCTCCTCCTTGTCACTAACCGTGTCTTGCTTCACTTCCAACACATTCTCCGGAGCATCATTCGTCAATTCATCCATTGGTAACGTCGACCCAACCATGACATCAGCAGTACCCTCAACCGATTCAGCATTGACAACAACCGGTGCTTTCTCCTCGTCGTCGTCAGAAGTTGCACTTTGATCCCCTCCCTCCACGTTCTCGGGTGTTGTTTCAGGCAGTTGAATCGTCTTACCCGTTGAGTTCTTCTTGCCACTGGGTAGAGAATATTCCTTTTCCACCGACATCAGGACAGAAGAGTACGTTCTTAGGATAGGTGCTCTCTTCTTGAGCTCGACAACAGGTTCTGGTTCAGGCATCTTCTTCGTTCTGGTGAGCTCAATTTGGTGCCTATCCGCGAGGAGTGCCGCATGAATCTGGTCATGAGTGAATTTAATGTCACCATGAATGTGCTCGAGCTTCGCGAACAGCCTCGCTGCGTTAGTGGAAGCAACAGCTTGGCCGTTGATCACCGCTATGTTGCTGGCGAGATTGACCATCCGTAAGAATCTGTCGATTTCGTCCATGACTATTTCTCGCTCCTTCTCCATGGCAGCTCGTTTGAAAAATCGATCGCGCCAGCGCATGTCATGGTACTTTCGCAGGCGCTGGTAGAACGTGTTCACCACTTTTGTGAACCTCTCAATAGCCCCAGTGCGTTGCAACGTGGGGTTTGATTGAAGGGATTCCGACATGCCAAGCTCGACGTAGATCTCCATCATACGAAGGTACGTCTTTCGATTACCACTCCTTTGGCGACGGATGGCATCACGCAGGTCGTAGATCTCACGGAGACCATCCGCCACAGATAGTGCGAGGTCCATGGACAATTCTCTTAATGTAGTCCCAGTTGCGTTCTTGGTGGCGAATTTCAGTATAAATGAAATGAGAGGCTGGTTCTAGGCGACATATCGAGCTCGGATCTTGGAGACATGCATATCTTCTTCATATGTCTCGTCCGACGCCTTGTCGAGTGATTTTTAACTGTCTCTGCGGCCATTCTACATGCTTTTTGTATCTCAGCCGTCCCTATGTCATACCAAGCCTCCAACGAGTACACACCTCGCGAGTTTATTGATGCGCAAAAGACGCAGGTTTAAAGCCTTTACTGTCTGTATTCGTGCTCTTTCTCGATTCGCTAAAATTTAGTTTGGGGCAAAATGCCCGCTTCGCAGATTTTTCAAAATATGGCTGGAAACTGAATCTGATGTCGCACGAAGGTCTGCCGATGCCTAGATCCAAACTCTATTAATAGTGCCTGCATATGCTTCCTAAACCTAAATGAACTCAAAATTTCAGAGCTTCCCTTCATGCGACGCACGACTTTCAATAATTTCAAGTTTGTGTGAAAAAATAAAATTATTGACTTCTGTGCTTCACACAAAATATATGTAAACTTGGCTTTTGCATCAACGGCAACTCTACACCAGTCATCCCAACATTGACCTAAGAAAGCCGCGTCAAATACCTTTGTTCTATTGTCATTCTAGATTTTTCTCTTTCCCCACGAAACACTCTCCAACCGCCATGGCAGCCACATCGTGCTCTTGAAGAAGGCGAAGCACCTGAGTAGACAGCAGCGTGCCGCGCTGTCAGTGTACGCGGTGGACGCCGATGCCGAAACTGACTAAATGAGCAAGAAGCTCGGTTTGCTGATAGGGTATTTAAGAAACGTGAGATCGGGCGCGAACAGCGCAAGGAATACCCTGGTGCGCGGTACATGTACATTGAAGGTCGTAATCGCCGATAAGTGATATAACTGTAGCCATCTCTAAAGCCAATAATGCAGTAATTGATTTTTGCCCTCTGTCCGCATCGATACACTTAGTTATTTTGCTGACTGAGCACCGTACTATTGCAGTTATATTAGCGGAGACCTGGCGGCCGTTCGTTCCACTACTATACCTGGATCCGATGCAGTGCGTAAGTTTCTTGTTAATATGGGGTAGGTGCTTGGTGTTTGGCAGATAATGTTGAAAATTGGTCGCTATGACGACTTGGATTATTTTTAATTTTTGACAAATTTCAAGTTTTCTGTTGAAGTGCTAGTAGATATTGGCGCAAGTTATCATATTACAAACGACCTGATTTATGGCTAAATCCCTTTCAAGCCATATATATTTTTGAATGATAATGTGAAGTCGTAAACTCGCGCGAGTTCTGGCACCTTCTCTTAGCTCTGAAATAAATTTCAGAGAATATCGTAAGCTCGATTATTATATTGTATTTTCCGTACACTGATTTATTCGGAGGCCCTGACGGACACAGCGGTGGTCGAGGTTTCTGTGCTGACATGAGTCGTTGGCATTTGTTTTTGTATCGGTTTGATATGCGTCGTACAGTAAATGGGAAGTTTGGGATGGTTTATTGCGCGTTGGTTGTATAGATAAATATTTGGATTAGTTTGTTGATCCAACTAGCTTGTGATGGGCTCACACGAGCACCTTGCTTGGGGAAGCGTGTATTAAGAGTATACAAACTCTAAGTGAACGGCAGTTCACTAGTCCCTGGTGTAACGACTGGTGAAAGCACAGAGGAAGACGACTAGAGCAACGTAGCTCGAAGAGTCGTGGAGGTGTGGTCTTGAGGGAGGCGAGCGGGGTTCAGAAGGGAACCCGAAGCGAGGCTTGGTAGGGAGGCGAGGTGCTCCGAAGTAGGTAAATTGGAAAGTGAATTGATGGTTAGTTGGGTTTGTCGGCTAAGAGGTACTACCTGTAGGTATTCCCTAGTTACCCTATGTAATTATATGTATTTCACTATAGAAGATTCTTAGTTGGCCTTGGTATGAATCTTGGCGGTACGATAGGTTAGGCACTGAACCGCGGTTCGTGTGAACCGGTTCTAAGTCCTATAGTGAATTCAAATATAGATGAATGAATGTTGAAGTTGTAGTTAGAACTACAACCTAGGAGCAACATCATGTTTGTGCTCCGGGTCATTCTTGACCCTCATTGGCTTGATGCCAATGACAACTGCGACCTGCGTCGCGGCCAACCTTTCGTCGTGACGCTGGTGCGTTGTTACATCCTCCCGGACTTGACTTCTCGTTGCCGCTTCTTAAAAACGGCGACGAGAACCTTCCAGTGCGACACGTGGCGAATATTCTTTTCGCGTTCCCAAGTAGCTTCATGGTCGGGTAGGCCATGTCATTTGACGAGCCATTCGGGCTTGCGGTTGAATTGACGCTTTCGTAAAAGCTTTTGGATGATATACATCGTTTCTCCACTTTCTTCATCGATAATAAGCCTGGAGGCCTTGGGAATAGGTCGAGTTTTAAATCGCGACGGGTTTTCAATGTAGTGACTCAACACGTCAACATTGAACGTGGAGTTCAAACGACTCTTGCTTCGCGGAAGTTTCAACTTGGCAACATTCGGGTTAATCATCTTGATAATTTCGAATGGGCCAACCTTACGAGCAGCAAGCTTTGCTCTTTTCCCATCAATGTCCTGAGTCACATGGGCGGATGGAATGCGACGAGTAGCCAGCATGACCAAATCTCCTGGTTTGAACGTAATCGACGATCGCTTCTTGTCATAGTACTTCTTTTGACGTTCTTGGGCTTGGAGTAAATGTTGCTTAGCAACTTCAATAATCTCTTGACGACGGTCATGGAATTGTTTCGCGTACTCTGCGATACCATGCTGGACGTCTGCCATAATTCTTGGATTATCAAATGGATTCAACGGGTTGCGTTCTTTGCGTCCAGTATCAACTTCAAATGGCGAGAAACCGGTTGATGCGCTGACGAGAGTAGCATGAGCATACTCGATCGTTCCGAGATGTCCCGACCAATCACGTCCATGGTACGATACCATACAACGTAGAGCATGTTCCAGAATCAGATTCTGGCGTTCAGTCTGTCCGTCAGCCTGTGCCCGATAGGAAGTTGTCATGTGTAGACGAATTCCCATGAGCTTAGCCAGGGACGACCAAAACTTAGAGATGAACTTGGAATCTCGATCGCTGATGATGATCGATGGTAAACCGTGATGGCGAACAACACAATCAAAGAAGTGATACGCAGTTTGCTGTGCATCGTCGGTGCGGTTGCACGCACGATACTTTGGACGCTTGGGCAACTTGTCGACAACAGTCATGATTGCATCAAAACTGCTTGAATTAGGTAGACCTGTGATAAAGTCCACGGATACGACAGACCAGCATTCGTCTGGGATAGGGATTGGAATCATTTTGCCATTCTTGCGAGTATTGCTATGCTTCCAGCGTGTGCAAGTTTCACAACTTTGCACATATTCACGAACATCTTGGTCCAGCGTGGGCCAATGATACCATTGCGCAATGCGGAGGGAAGTCCGATGGGCTCCTGGATGTGCGGCAATGTTGGAGTCGTGAAAGCATTCGATAATGGCAGTGCGGAGGTGATTGTCACGAGTGTGTGGAACACACAATCGTATCACATTATCCGACTTGCGAAACAGTAAACCTCCTTCCTTGAAAAAAGGGTTTTCTGGGTGTTTATAGCGATCCCCGTAATCTGGACATATGCGATATCCATCTGTAAATTCTTTGCGACTGGAATCAGACCAACTGAGCGAACTCCAATTTTGAGTTTGCTGTGTCACATTTGTGCCCACAACACTGTTCTCAATCACAGCAACAGTACGCGGAGTGTCCTGCTCTGCGTAGTTATAAGCTTGAGCGATAGAACGTGTTTGGAATCCGGCACTATCATCCTCCCCTCGAAATTGAGTGCGTGAGGATGGTTGAACCAACGATTGGTTGACATTGCGAGAATCCAAAACTCGAGAAGCTTGGTTGTTGGCTGTATGTTCTTGACAGTGTACTGTACACCGGTGGAATGACACGTTACTCATCGAAGGCTGACGTGATAGTGCATCAGCAACCACATTCAAATGTCCTTTGACGTGGTGCAACTTGAACGAAAACTGCGCGAAGAACGTCAAAAACCAAGCCAATTTAGGCGAAACCTTCGGATGATGCAAAAACCACTTACAGGCACTGTTATCAGTGAAGATGTCAAATTCACGACCATAGAGATAATGACGACATTTTTCCAGCGCTAGTTTGATAGCAAAGAGTTCCTTTTCATGGGTTGGCCAATTAATCTCATGGGGTCCCAGCTTCTTCGAGAAGAATGCAATGGGATGATCCTGACCAGATCCGACTTGTGAGAGTACGCCACCAACACAATAGCCAGATGCATCGGTTGTTACAATGAAGCGCTTCTCATGATCGGGTAGTTTCAACACAGGCGCTTCTTGAAGAGCAGTCTTGATATTTTCAAATGAACTCGTTTGTTCAGGTCCCCATGTCCAGGTATGTTCTTTCTTGACCAAAGGGCCAAGTGGTAGCGCGAGGTTAGCATAGTCACGGATGAATCGTCGATAGTAACCTGCGAGGCCTAAAAAGCTTTGCAGTTGCTTTTGATTCTGAGGAACTGGCCACTTCGCAATGGCTTCAGTCTTACGATTGTCAGCAGAGAGTCCTTTAGCGGATATTGTATGACCAAGGAACTTAACTTCGGGTTGCCCAACGTGACACTTGGATAGATGACAGAACAACTTCTCGCGACGGAGAACTTCAAATAGCGTACGGAGGTGTTCGACATGTTCTTCCAGACTTGTAGAAAAAACACAAATGTCATCCAGATAGACAACAATGAAGCTGTATTTTGCGAAGAGCACTCTCATGAGTCGAGACCAAACACCAGGCATACCGGCTAAACCCATAGGTGCAACACACCACTGGTAGGTTCCAGCATGTGTGTGAAAAGCGGTGTATTTGCGGCTTTTGAATGCAATACGCATCTGGTGATACCCTTGAGCCAAGTCGAGGACAGAAAAGATCACACAACCCCACATTTGATCAAAGAGTTCGTCGATGCGAGGGAGTGGTATCTTTGGAATAATCGACTGTGAGTTAACGTAACGATAGTCGATGACCCAACGGATTGGTAGAGTCGAATTTCTAGATCGTACCCATTCAGAGCGAGACAATTGATTTCCAGAAGATGGATCTTTCTTGGGGATTCCGAAAATATTAGACACCCAAGGTGAGTCAGAAACTTCGATCCAACCTTTCTTTAGCTTCTCGGCCACAAAGATGTCAAGTACATCTTGTTCTACCTTTGACAGGCGGAAAGGAGCACGATTGTTTGGAACAGCATCCGGTTTCATGCTGAGCTCAAAGTCAACACGACGCGAAGGCGGTAGTCCATCAGGAAGTGTCTCTGGGAAGACATCGGTAAACTCTTTCAAGAGTTCAGTGATCGATAAAGGAATTAAATCACTCACAGGCATGATGGCACAAATCTTTACACGATACACTTCGTCGTATGCGTGCTTTTTGACTTTGTGTTTGAAGTCACCAGCAGAAATTTCCATTGCGCTTTCATCAACTGGTGGAGGTGGTGTGGCTTGAATAGATGGAAAGGAGATATCATGCGAACGCCAATCATTGCATGGCTGGAACTTAGTAAACCACGGTTTTCCCAAGATGACATCATGAGCAGAACTCACAGGCCATTCCATAACCTGAAGTTTGCGAAAACGATAGCGACCAAAGGTGATATTAGCAACACCTTTCTTCACGGAACGAGCTTTCGTTGAGGTTCCATCAAATCTCGTGACTCTCGACATGCCAGAGGTTGTCAAATTTTTGACTAACCCTGGACGAACCACATTGCATGTAGCACCGCTGTCGAACATGATAATGACAGGTTTTCCGTCACAAGTTCCTTGTTTACGGATGAGTTCATTCTCACGGTGCTGTGGTGACAAGGTACACGTGAACATTTCTTCCACTTCAACAACCTCGTCATCTTCATCAATGTGTGCTGTCGAAGTTGGAGCAGCAGTAGAAGGAGAAGCATTGAAATTTGCAGCAGATTGCTCATGTCGATTATGTCTAGAGTTCTTCTCTTTGTTTTTCAACTTGTAACACTGTTCGATGGTATTACCAGGTTTCTTGCAGTATCTGCATCTCTTACGAGACGTAGAAGAACTAGAACGACGGTTTCTGGTATCGGGACCACAGTCCCGGGGCAGAGTCCCCTGTATTTGATATCCCTATGATCACGGGATCAGAGTCTGATGGGGACTCTCCTGGATTCACCAAGGATCCAACTCCTTCTCAGGATGCTCCGTCACAGGACGCTCCTGTTGATGATACTGCATCATCCGAGGCAAAGGCAGTTTCGACTAGCTCGCCTGCCAAGGGCCTTAGCTTAGCCGAAGGTAAGGCTCGAGCCCAAGCTGCGAAAGCAGCTTCTTCAAAACGGGCTGATGAGGGCGCTGCTGCTGCTAAGAAGCGCGCAGCCCCTGAGACTCCTCGCGAGTCTGCTTTCTCGAAAGACTATCACAGTCTATTCCACTCCTCTTCGGCCTCGTCCGAAAATGAGGGGGCTGTCACCGAGCCCCAAGAGATCTCCAATGATCTCGATGTACAGCAGGAGCGCTATCAAGCTGCTCAGCTGCAAGGCACTCCTGTGCCTCCCACGCCGGTGTATCCGCGCGGATACTACCCACCGGATACGGGGTCTGGGTCTCCAATGTTCTTGGAACACCTCAAGGCCCCTCGTGGTCTTAACCATGGGCGCACTTCGCGTGGCGCCTATGAGCGTGCCATGATTCAAGATGAACCACTCTTTGTCAATGACATCGAGGCCGCTAGGTGTGTGCTGCTTGCACCACACCGAATTCCTCTTAAGGAATTCACAAGTCTCCGGAAGAAACCGGAAGACTGTGGTGGGCTCTTCCCCGTGTGGGGGCACCCTTGGGTACAGCCCGAGAACACCACAACCCAGACCCAAGCAGAAGACCTGTTCTGGAGATGGTTTTCTCTGAAGAACTATACAGTTCAGGAGTTGAAAGAACTCCGAGAAGATCGCCTGCTGTCCTATGCCTTGGACCAGCGAGATCTTCGCATTGAGTTTGCCCACTTAATCTCTAAGCGGCAACACCACTCCGTCATGGAGGGACTTAGACAGCAGTCTAAGGCCAGCGCTCAAGACGAGCGCGGGTACGTTTCCGTCAACCCAGGGACCGCACACCGTAAGGCGGCTAAGAAGCCGCGGACTACTTACGCCCCGGCTATTGCAGATCTCAAATCTCAACAGCCTTCGGGCAGTCAACGCGGAGCCGGTCTTCCGACTCCCACGGGTTCTGTGACGAGGGGTAACCCCGCCACTTCACTAGCAACTGGCGCTTCCCAGAGCGCCGCCGCTCTTGGACGACCCGCTCCACATGGTAGTGGAGCTCGCCGTTCCGATCAAGGAGGGCAGGAGGAGCTCCCGCACGCGTTTGAGTATGAGGCTCCTTCTCAGCCGTATCCTTCTGGACCCTCAACTTCGGGTCGGGACTCTGTGGGGTCCCTGTTAAGCGACGAGGTCCGTCAGCTTCGAGATCGCGTCTATGCGATCGAGATAGCCCTTGGGCTTGGACCTGGTGGTCAGGCTGCCTCTCAGGCTGGCAAACCGGGGACCCTTGAGGTCCTTCGTCAGGATTCGGACACTCTTGATCGTGAGACTCATGAGCTCCATGGGCGCGTTGACCGCCGAGCTCCGGCGGCTGCCTTGAAGGAGCTCCGTCGAGGTTTAGACGCTCTAAGCCATGAGGTGCATGATCGGATGCCCTCTTATGAGCCGCAGGGGTACTCGTACCACTCGGCTTATGGTTATAGTTCTTACCCAAGTTCTTCCCACTCTGTACCGTCATACCATTCGTATGACTCGCGTGGGTACCAGCCTGTGTATCATTCACAGGCTTCGACACCGGCAACTCCGGTTGTCCAGAAGACTCAGCCTCGTTTCGAGGAGGTGAGTTCTCACCTTGGTCTTCCTCCGTCCGAGACGGAAGGCCAAGCAGATCGTGATACCGCTTAAGACGCCCCACGTAAAACGTCGGGTGCGTCGCCATTGACTTTGGCAGGTCAATGGTATACGCCGCGCCATGTCTGGCCAGGACCGCAAAGGGTCCGATGAAGCGGTGCTTCAACTTGTTGCTCGCAACCGAGCTAACCACCTTTAGTGGTAGATTTTTAGTGTCTAATAGGACTAATTCACCTTCCTTAAAAACACTTAAGTTTCCTCTTCCTTTTATATCTGAGTACTCCTTTTGCTTGTCTTGGGCTAACGCCATTGCGTCTCTAACCCGGCTGATTAACGTCAGCCTGTTGTCTATAAACGACGACAACTGTCTTTTCAAAGACTCGGGCTCAATATCAGAAGCCAGGGAGGAAAAGGTTTTCCGAGCCTCTCCCCCACTTACGATGGAGGAATCGGTGCCTCCCCGCAAGGTTAGCGGCACCTGGGGGTGTCGTAATCATTCAAGTAGAACGGGGTAAACCCCGTTGATGCGTGTACCGCATTGTTGAGTGCAAACTCAACCATAGGAAGCTGGCCCGACCAGGACCGAGGTGATTCCGCACAGATACTGCGAATAGTATCTTCGAGCACGCGGTTGACGCGCTCCGTCTGACTATCCGTCTGCGGATGGTCCGCAGTTGACATCGTCAACTTAGTTCCCAACAACTGGAACAGGGTGTCCCAGAACGCACCCGTGAAACGCGGGTCTCTGTCCGAGACTATGGTCTCTGGTAGACCATGATAGCGAAACACGCTATCTAGGAACTGCTGTGCAGCTTGTTTCCCGGTGACCTTGTCACGTACCGGAGCAAGATGCGCCATCTTGCTCAAGCGGCAGACAAACACCAATATGCCGGTGTTGCCCTTGTCATCGACCGGTAGGCCGAAGACGAAGTCGAGACTCATCGACTTCCAGCAATCCGCTGGTACAGGAAGACTCTGCAGTGGAGCCGAGGCGTGGCCCGAAGGCTTCACCCTCTGACATGTTTCACATGTCTTGACATAGTGTGCCACCCACTTGTACATGCGGGGTCATCAAAATGTCTGAGAGACCATTTGGTAGGTCTTCTCTCCGCCAAGATGTCCACCTATCGGTGCTTCATGCGCCTCTAGAAGTATGTCATACTTCAAATCCTTGTCGTTTCGAACGACAACCCAAGGAGGATCTCTGGGGTCTTCTCGGTAGTGGAGTAACCCTTGGGCCAGCTCATAACGATGGAGCTGCGCCCGCTGTCGAGACGTAAGCCTGTTGACTTGGGCGTCCATGCCATCGGACAAGAACTGCACCAGTGGTGTGTAGTTCTCGTCCTCCTTGATACGCTAAGCGTATCCGATCATATAGATCTGTCGTGATCCGACTGACATGAGCTAGCTCATAGTCAGGTCGACGCGACAATGCATCGCCAAGCACGTTGATCTTACCCGGCTTGTATTCAACGCGGAAATTGTATTCCGCGAAGAATGACAGCCACCTCGCCATCCGCCGCGACAGATGCGTCGAGTTGGTGGCAGTCCGCAAGGACGCGTGATCAGTATAGATCACAAAGGGCCTCGTGCCCAAGCGATGAACTCTAAACTTGACAAGAGCGTATTTCATTGCAAGTAGTGCCTTGTCATGAACGGGATAGTTCCGTTCGGCAGTCTTCTGCTGCCTGGACTGGAAGGAGATGACACGTTCACGTCCTTCATCGTCCGTCTGCAACAGCGCACAGCCTATTGCATAGTCAGACACGTCACAGGCGACGCTAAATGACTTGTTTTCGTCCGGCAAGACCAGGACTGGCGCTTGCTGTAAGCTCGCCTTGATGTTGCCAAAAGCATCCTGGTGCCGTCGCTCCCAGACCCAGTCGGCATCCTTCTTTAAGAGATCCGACGAGGGTCGAGCTAGTTCAGCGTACCCTGCGCTGTACTTATGAAGATAGTTGGCTAAACCCAACCACTTCTGGAGGTCCTTCTGTGACCTCGGGGTCGGCCAAGCCGCTATGGCCTTGACCTTCCCTGGATCGGCGCGTACGCCGACCCTGCTGACAAAGCAGCCGAGGACTTTTATTTCCTCAGCTGCAAAGACGCACTTGTCGATGTTGGCATAGAGCTTGTGAGCTCTCATGACCTCAACCACTCGACGGAGGTGCTTCAAATGCACATCCATAGCCGTCTGGCTACCTTCGGCACGGCTATGGACGAATATATCGTCGAAGTACGTCTGAGCGAACGTACGCAATGGTCTAAACAGTTGTGTGACCAAGCGATTGAACGTCGCTGGGGAATTCGATAGCCCCTGTGGCATCACTAGCCACTCCCAGAGCATCCCACTTGGGGTCCTCCTCGCGGTGAGAAGAATGTCACTCTCCCGCATCAGGATCTGGTAGTATCCGTCTACCAGATCCAGGGCACTGTACAGCGTACAGCCCGACATGTTGTTCAGCAACACATCCTTGCGAGGGATCGGCGTCTGTGCCGATGCCGTCGCATTGTTCAACTTGTTGTAAGCATGAACCAGACGCCATTTCCCGTTCGGTTTACGAACGCAGAAGGTTGGCGTCGAGTGCGGGGACTTCGACTCCCGCACCATGACCGACTTCGCCTTCTCGGCGAAGAAGGCATCTATGACCTCGCACTGTTCGCGAGGTAGAGGCCACTGCCTGGTGACACAGTACTTTGTGCCTAGCACGAGATCAATCTCGTGCCGAACTCCCCGATCCGGCGGGAGTTGGGATGGTGGGTGCTTCGACACCACATCCGAGTACGCTTTCACAAGAGGATACACTGGATCCTCCAGGTTCTTGAGAATCTCAGAACCCAAGCGCGTTGCATGATGCTTCGTGAACCCCTCTAGGACATCCTTGTCCATTACGGAGGAAGGGTTCAAATCTTCAGGAGAGGTCTCCGGCTTCAGGAGCACCATCTCCACTGTGGTGAAGTAGATGAGAAGTTTTCCGACTTCGATCTCGTCCCGTCAATCGAGATCAAGAGCAATCCCTCCTTATGGTGATCCTCGATATAGTGACACTCACTGTAATGACCAAGTGAATGCATGTGCCATCATCCCTGCACAAGACGATTGTACCCACGCGATATCGATCCTGACAGGTAAATATCGATCTTAGTTTTATTATGGGTTTTAAGAAGCCAGTGCAGTATGGATAGCCACAGATGGGAAGCATAGGAAATTAACCATTAATTCAGAGTTGTTTTTACCTTCTACTACACAAGTCTTCCTTCTTCTTCGCTATTCCGGGTAGGGATATACAAGATTGGCCCTCCCGACGTCGCACAGGATCAAGATCGACACTAAGTGGAACCCCTACGCCCAGATTGCTTGGCTGGACGTTCGTCAACCCTCAAATCTCAAGACCCCACTATAGGAAGCGGCAAGCACGTATTGGAACTACTGGATAAAGGTCACACACCGACCCCAAGACCCCCCGAGCTCAGATCGACACTGGTCAAGGCAAGATCGACCAAGTGCATCCAAGATCGAAGCTCGATAACTACGCGGCGCAGCGAGTAGAAGTATCCCCGCTGCTGCCACCCTTCCCGCTGTCCTGTCAGACAGCAAGATCGACAACAAGCGCGTCTAATCGAGATCACCCGAGGAGCGATCTAGTCCCACCGACGGGTACACAAGGTGAGATCAAGCAACTTCACGGAAGATCGGAGTACCCCCTCCGTTAGTCGGTAGTTCGGGCGCAGTGTGCAAGAGGACTCCTGCGATCTTACGATTTCGCAGAACCACTTCGCCACACCACAATCTCTCCGGCCTATAACTCGGCCAGGAAGTCCTTCATGGACAATTCCTCAAGGTTCAGCAGTGCTGACACCTCAGGCAGTGCCTCCAGACAGACGGCACCTGCCTTCACTTGACGACCGGACACGCCGTCGAAGACATGACATTGCTCTTCGACCGACCGCGCCGGTAGAGTCTCAGACTCCGAGTGTGGTACTTTGCTATCCACACAGGAGGTGCCCAACGACACCTCCGCCCTCGTACTGGTCTTCTTGACCCCGCGTGGAACTCGGTTACCCACGCTAGAGACGCAGGCTGCGCTCTCGATCTTCTTCTCGGTCTCTTCGACCTCGTGTGGAACTATGTTACCCACACCGGAGGTGCTCTTAGCGCCCTCCTCAACAGCCTCAGCTGCTTGCGGACCTATGTTACCCGACTGTGGACCTATGTTACCCACTTGTGGACCTATGTTACCCACACTGGAGACGTCTTTAGCGCTCTCCTCAGCAGCCTCTGCTGCTTGTGGACTTATGTTGCCCGCCTGGTCAGTTCCGTCCGGCACTGCCACAGTCGAAGCCCATACGGCGCGACTACTCTCAGCGTTGGGACTTGCCGTTGTGGCAATCCCACACGCTTGGCAATGAGCCTTGGTCTCACGACCGGTTGCGAGGCTCATCGCAACAGCTTCACTGGAGTCAGTGACTCCCAGTACTTCTTCGGGCGTATAAGCGCCTTGGCGACCATCTCTGGTGTCCCAGTCCCGGACAGAGGTGGGAACATTACTCACCAAAGCTCTGTCGGAGACTGCGGGCCGGCTAGCCCCAATGGCTTTGCCGCGCCAATCGATCCAGGGCTCGTGCTTTTCGAGCCGCGGCATGCCCAAGGCCAAGTCGTACTTGTCCATGTCTAGGTCAAGGAACGAATCCGTGCTGTCAAAGTCCTCAAACTTTACAGCCAGGTCCATCCCGACCCCAGGTACGTTAACCACCGTACCATCGGCCAGTCTCACCGAGACTTGGCCCCTGCCTTCGCTTTCGCACAAAGTGTCGGCATACTTGTCGCCATTCCGCGCGACCGTCTGGCGTCGAGCAAAGTTCGTCGACGCCCCAGAGTCAATCAGGACTCTAAAGGGATCTCCATATCCCCGTACACTTGCGTGTACCACGAGCAGTCCGCCGCTGCTCTTTCTCGTCTCGAGAGCACCCAGGCTCTCAGGGGCTAAGCCTCAATGGCGTGCGCCGTCCGCACTCCTACCATGGGGACTTAGATCTTCCCCAGTAGGGCACCCTGCCCCTACTGGTGACCCCAGTTCCCCTGGCTCTTGGGTCGCGGCTTTTGCCACGGGCCCCTCGAGCCCCTAGGTTTGGAAGGGAACTTCCTTTGCCCTCCCGCAGGGCAGCAGGCACGTTGCATGTGCCCGAGATTCCCACATCCGTAGCAACGGATGGAGCTCTGTCCGGCCGTACCCAGTTCCATGGTACCGTCCCGGTGCTGGCTCCAGCTGCTGGAGCTCCTTGCACTGCGCCTGCCGACGCATGGTGGCCTTGCCACACCGACGTAGGAGTACGAGCCTGTTGGCGGCTGTACTCATCTTGGAGGATGATCTGGATCGCCTCCTCCATGGTGTTCGCATGCGAGCGGAACAACTGTGTGCGGGATGGACCCACCTTCAGGCCATCCATGAACACTGTCACCTTGATGTGTTCAGGTAGGGGGTTCCCCACCAGAGATGCAGCGAGTACTCGCATCTCCTGGATGTACCCATGCAGCTCACACTTCCCTTGTTTACAGGCAAGGAAGCGCGAGCGCTGGCGATACTCAAAGTTTGCCGGAAGGAAGGCGGCTCTAAGCTGTTGACATAGCTGAGCCCAGGTTGTGAAACAACCCAGTGTTGTCGCTTCACGCGTATACGCCCAGGCCTTCGCCCGACCTCCTAGGTTGGACAGGGCGAAAGCGACCCGAAGTCGCTCGGTCGAGATGAGAGCCACATCCATCGCGAGCTCGACCTCTCGGACCCAGAAGTGGAGGTTCTCTCCCTCCTTTCCCTCATAAGGATTAACCTCAAGCCTCAACGGCTTCGGTTGGGCTGGCTTCATCTCAGCCACGGGGTCTGCAGCCCCTGTACGTGGGCGATTAGCCCTCTCTCGTACGTGTCGAACGCCTCAATGCGTTCGACCTGCTCGGCCAGCGTAGCAGCCGCCAACCTTCGGAGGGCATCTCCTCCAAAGATGTCCACCATCTTCCGGACCGACTCAAACTAAGAGTCGGTCAAATGAGGGAACTCCCCTCTATCCATCCTGGCTTACCTTGTAGGAGCCACAGAGGATTCAGGTAGTCAATCTACCCGCGTAGGCGTGGATTGACTACTAGTGCTACCAAGTGTGACGGAGTCACACGAGCACCTTGCTTGGGGAAGCGTGTATTAAGAGTATACAAACTCTAAGTGAACGGCAGTTCACTAGTCCCTGATCTGAGGGAGCCAGTAGGGAGTAGATTTTAGACTGATTTATTTATAGTTAATTAGGTCCCGTGTAACCCAGTCGTGGCTTTGAATCTTCATTAAGGCTTTTCGTGCTAGCAAGACACTCGAGGTTTCCACATCAACCTCCCTGAATACCCAGGAAGGCAAGCACGCACGGTGCTTCGGCGGCTTCCAAGGTTAAGATCGCGAGGTCAATGATTGCCAAGGCCACTCTACCCCCGGAATCCCGCAAGGCGGCTTCCAAGGCAACCAGCAAGCCTACCACTGTTGAGGGAGCCCGCGATGCAGTCACTCTCGCTTCTTGTCGCCCGATGACAGGCCGAACCCCCAGTTCGCCTATCGGGACCACAATCCTGTGGCGGAGTCCCCGGTCTTCGACATCCCGATGATAATGGGATCGAAGCCCAACAAGGGCACCACAGGATCCACGAAATATCCTACTCAGTCACAGGATGCTCCTTCGCAGGACGCTCCTGTAGATGATTCTGAATCGTCAGCGACAAAGGCGGCTCCTACGAGCTCGCCGTCCAAGAACGTTACCTTAGACGAAGGTAAGGCTCGAGCTCAAGATGCGAAAGGAGCACCTGAAACGCGGGCTGATGAGGACGCTGCTGCTGCTAAGAAGCGCGCTGCCCCTGGCTCTCCTACTCCGGAGCCTCCCATCGCGACAGGGTATTGTTCCCTTTTCGACTTTGCGTGTGACGAAGCCGAAGAGGAGGGAGCTATTACCGATCCCCAGATCTCCAATGATCTCGACGAACAACAGGAGCGCTAGCAAGCTACTCAACTGCAAGGCGCTTCTATGCCTCTTACGCTGGCGTATCTTCGCGGATACTATCCACCGGAAGCGGGGTCTGGGTCTCACGTGTTCCTGGAGCACCTCAAGGCCACTAGCGGACTCAACCGTGGGCGCGCTTCGTGAGCATGCCTTAGTTCAAGATGAACCACTCTTTGTCAACGACGAGACCGTTATGTGGTGTAGCAGGATCAGCAAAATCTGCGAGATCGCTAGATCCAACTTCCCGCCAATGCCCGGACACCGACTAACGAAGGGGGTCCTCCGATGATCCGTGATCTGCTGAACTTGCTCACCTTGTGTACCCGTCGGTTGGGCTGGATCTTCCTCTCTTGGTGACTGCTAAGTTGCTCGATCGGTGCTGGTTGAACGTCTTGGCGTGACGTTGGGGTCGTAGAGTGGCGTGGAAGTCTTCACACCACTCGCCAGTAGTAGGTCCGGAGTCCAAGCGATTAGATCAAGCTTGGATCCGGCGGCCTAGATCTGGATCCGGCCTTGTAGTAATTCCTTTTGTGTAGATTTCCCTTTACACGGGGTCCTTTGATTGCTTGGCGCTTCCTATAGCGCGATCTTGATCGTTGAGAAACCGAAGATCTGCCGGCTAAGCAATTAATACCGGGATCTTGGATCTGCACTTAGGGTAAGATACTAGGAGGTTGGATCTAGCCAATATATTATCTAGATATTATCAACCACCCTATATCTGTACACCTAAATCGCTATTAATACCGTAGGGCCAATGTAGTTCCCGTTTCCAGGTGCGTAGCGAAGCACTTGTGTCGTACGATGCAAATTCGGTTCTGATTTAATGTTAAGACCTATCCCATCCTGTATCCTATCCTTAACGACACATCGACTGATTACGCTATCCTGATCCTTGTCCTTTCTTGTCTTCACCATCCTGGCAGTCGACATCTTTGCAGATCACCCTGGATCTGAACCATAAACATTAGATCGCTAGTCGCAATGTTGTGATCTGGCCTTCTCCTTTCTCCAATATCGTAATCACCTCCCGCAATATCCAGATCATACGTCTCCCGAGTCAGATCATGCCTTAATAAAGCTAGATCACGCTGATCCAATTCCAGATCGATTAGATCTCTTTTGATCTTGTTGATCTAGGGTTTCCATGCATGATCCAGTGGCAATACTTCGTGATAATCGTAATCATAACGTATCCGAGCTTATTCCATGCCGTTAATCCCCCAATCATCGTTCATCTCTGCCATAATATCCCTAGATCCCGGATCCCTCGGATCCGCCTATGGATCTAGGTTCATGAGCCTTGATCCAAGTTCCCCGAATAGACCCGCATATATGAACCGATCTGGTCTTCACTGATGTAGATTATGACCCAGATCTGGACATCTAGGCTTGGATCACCAGCTTCCACAGTGTATATAGACATACTGTTGTACCCATACTATAATCATGCAAGTCCCACATCATCCATATCCATATGAGATCTTCCCAGCTCTTCGGATCCGGGTACATGTACAGATCGTATATCAATACATCTATCACGTTCCACCCAAGGTGTCACTAATCTCCATCAATCTTATCCATCAACTGGATCCACCACCAGATCCACCCACATCAGCTCGTCATCTACTCCCATCACATCACGTCAGGTCCGATCACGTCCAAATCGGATCTTTCCTGGATACTCCAATGCCAAATCTTTCAAATCCACTTCACCACAGCCGCCTCCTGGTCGCCAGTTGTAGTTTCATAACAACTTCACTGCGTCCATTCTTCAAATCACCTCGTCCAACTCAAGCTTCTCCACTCCTTCAACTCAATCTTCCGACCATGTCTGATCACTGCCACGATGGATCTCAGCATGGATCTGGCCACCACGATCCTCCTTCTCCTCGATCCGAGATCGGTGGGCCACTGGGGGTTCACCCGAAGATCTGCGTCGATCTGTGGTCGCCTTGCGTCGCCGAGTGTTGCGTTTGAGCGACGATCTACGGCTGGCCACCCGCCGGGCCGATGAGGCCGTGGATCGAAATCGTGAGCATGTTTGCTCTCTCGTGTCGCTCGAGATAATGTGCGCTACCCAAGGTCGGGAGATCGGGTGTTATCGGGCTGAAGTTCACCGCCTCCGAGCGTGATGCCCTCCAATCCTCCTTGGAATCCGATCGCATTATCGGTCTGGAGCCGCCACAGCCTGCACCCGAGATCTCGGCCCTAGAAGCCCAGATCGCCGATCTCAACCGAGACCTTGATCGTCGGTCCGACGAGATCCATCAACTGGAAGCTCACATCGATGATCTGAGCCAAGATCGAGGCCGTCTGGAATCTACGATCCGTCATCTCACGTCCGAGATGACACAAGCCGGCGGAAAGATCTTGGATCTTCAGCAGGCCAATCACGATCTGGATCGGAGCCGGGAGGATGCGGAATCTGCATTATCGGCCGAGGAGAGTTTGCGCCGGACTCGATCTGAGTTGGATCGGGTCGAGGCAGAGCTGCTCCTATCTCGCGCCAATCGCGGGTCTTCGGGTCCCGACCCGCAATCTTCGCAAGCGGATCTCCAATCTATGGGCCCCACTCCAGCTGATCTTGAATAGATCTCTCGAGAACGCGACTCTCTACAAGATCAGATCCGTGCGTGGGATGCTGAGATCCTATCAGCGCAGCGGACTCTGGGGTTATTACAGTCGAATCTGGCAGCCCATCGGGCTAGATCGGCTTCAGATATGACCCGGCTGCAGACGCTGGAGGGTGATTTGACCCGCGCGCGTCATGATGTCGAAGTAGCCCAGAAGGCCTATGCAGATCGGGAACGTACCATTACTGAGAATCAGGCTCAGATCCGTACGCTTTCCCGAGATCTGGGCAAAGTGGTTCGTGAGCGAGATGCCCTCCGTCACGAATACACTGCTGCCTTCCAACGCCTCACATCCATCTCGGCCACAATCGGGGCGCCTCCTCCTCAGACCCAACTGCGTCTGGATCCTGGATCCGACACGGATCAGCCCGCGGGAGGGACCCCACGCTCTCCTTCTGCGGAGACTTCGGGCAGCGATGTTGTTCGCGGGCAGACGATGTGCAAGCAGCGCACTGTCGATCAACCGCCTGGTGTGGCAAATCAGCAGTTGCGCAAGCTACCGCTCCCTGAATGACAACTCTAGGCGAGGACCAGTCCAGGTGATGTGTGTAGAAGTTTTGCGTATGCCAT
>VOQZ01001079.1:0-12855 GCA_008079305.1 Phytophthora palmivora | reverse complement strand
GATGATGATGGCTCCTACAAGCTTCGTCACGCAAAGACGACTATCGACGAAATGAGGAGACCATCCTCCGCCAGAAGAGGATCATCAGTCGGCAAGGGTTTGTACCCATGCATGATCCTCACATGGCTGCTGCGGCTGGAGCTGGCTTGGACATCCCTGGAATGGATCCGGCTTCGCTCAAGCTGAAGAACGCTCGGCTTTGCCGTCTGCTAGCCGAGCGTTTTCCGGAAGTTTATGCGAATTCCGGACGGCGAAGACCGGGTCGTGGAGTTGTGCATTCGTTCGCGTCAATCCGGCTCTGCTGATAGTATTCAGGCTTCGACTTCCAACTCGGCTGCTGTTCCTACGCCAGGCTCTGGCTCGGCAGCAGCGTTACCGCCGAGTTTCCAGCTCGGCGGGTACTCAGTTCCGCTTCGCCACCGCCCCTCGCGGTCGATTGAAGCTCTCCGCCGAGTCGGAAGGACAGACTCACGCCATCCCAGCGCTTACTCGTACTGGCGAATCCTGAGTCGGCTACAGCTGCAGGTCCTCGCAAACGGAAGGTGCTCTTCACTCTGCAGCCTTATGCCAGCCATTACCTGGCAGAGGACGGTACGAAGAGGCTGCTGCCCTTATCGGCCCTCCGGACGATCGCTTGTTGGCGGCTTCTTCCGACAGTGAGCTGAGGTCCACTAGCTCGGCCACTCCCTCGTCAGAGGAAAACAGCTAAGACTGTTCTCCTCGGCGCTCAGTAAGCTCATCCGCCGAGTCGAGCGGCCTTGTCATCCAAGATGCGAGTGTGAACGTGTGTCGGGGAGTGCTTCTGACGAGAGCAGCGTCGCATTCCGCTGCACCAGCCTCGGCAGGCCAATCCGCCGAGTTAGCTGCGTCGCCGACCCAGCCGGTCGCTTCCCTAGCGTCCTCATTGTCGATGAGCACACCTCCAGCACTAACGGCACCAAGCTCGCCCTCGGTTGTGGTTTCGATTGTTCCCCCAGTCCCTACGCCGAGCCCGGTGGCTCCATTCGGAACTCCTGTATCGTTGCCAGCTCAGCCTAGCTCGGCTACAAGCCCACCGCAAGTACTACAAGTGCCATCGAGCTCGGTTGCTCGTCTCTTGGCATGCAAAAGTCGTCCCGTAGCACCATCTCGGGCTGCAGCCATTTCCGCCGGGTTGACGGTCTTCATCCGGCCGCCCTCTCCGTACTGCTGCAGCAACTGCCCGCCAGGTTAACGCTCAGTTGCTGGAAAACCTTGGGACTTCGGATAATGTGGTGCTTGGTCTCGGTGGTGGATCCACAGGTCACAAGCCCATTCCGCCGAGTTCAGTTGGGTCTCTTTCGCACCCACTAGAATTCTCAAGTGACTCGGCTGACGATGATCAAGCAGCCGAGGCCAGCTCGGCGAATACGGCTTCAACCACTACGAGTAATTCCCCGGTCAGTTCTGCTTCCAGCCTGGCCCTTTCTCGTCTCGCTCAGCTCTTTGGCTCTGACGACGAGAGCGATGATGACGACAAAGGCTCCGACTCGGCTGATGTGTCTGCTGTGTCTACAGTAGTCTCTTCTCCGCTTCCTCCGCCTCACGGCAAGATCCAGAGCTATTTGGCCGCTGGCCAAGTTCCTCCTGGTCCGCCTGCGGCCCCCAACTCGGGAGGGTCTTCTCCTCAGGTGTCAACCCCGTCGAAGAAGCACCGAAGAAGCACAAACACAAGCACAAGCGCCGACACAAGCACAAGCACAAGCACGCTCATTGTCACCAAGCGGTGGTTCGGACAATAGCGACTCGGCTCGCCCCAAGAAGAGACGGAAAGCCGTTCCTGGCAAGTCCCAGGCGCAAGGGTCAGCGGCAGCCGAGTCTGGGGATCCTGAATCTGGTCGAGCGGTTCCTTCGGGAGCTTCCACGACGGGCTCCCAGGGATCCACCTCTCGCAACTCGGCTCCTGCTTCCAACTCGACTCACAGCCCACCAGCGTTGTTAGCTCGGCTCCGGCTTCTGATTCTACTCGGCGATCCGCCGAGGTGGCTCTCCCAGCTCAGCTGCAAGTTTCACTGGCGCAGCTCCGCACTAGAGCCATGCAGTCGGCCTCCAGGGACTCGCGCATCACTCCTCAGCTGGCGAGACTCCGGACCCTGCCGTTCTTCCATGCTGGCGCCGAGCGCTGTTGGTCTGGAATACTGAGTTGCCAGTCTGGCCGAGTTCCTTTGGAGTCTTCTGGTGGTGCTAAGCCTCGTGTCCGCACCACTCTCTCGACTCTGGTCGGGGTGCGTTCATTCGTGGATGTGTTCAATCCTCGGCACCCATTCCAGCAGTTGCGACGTATGTTGCCGGATCTTCCCACATTTTTCTCTCCGTCAGTTCTAGCGGAGGCTCGGTCTCGGCTAGTTAGTCATACTCGGCCGTCATCACTCATGGGGACTCTTGGAGATTTATGGGTGCGACTCCGGGGAGACCTTCCTGCATCGGGGTCCCCTAACTCGGCTGCTGACTTGGCTGCACATACTCGCTTCTTCGTGGCCATGTGCGAACGGACTCACTGGTTGGTTGAGGCTAGCGTGTTGATCGGGCTTCACCCTGCCTTCGACCCTAGCATCCCGCCAGATGAGCTTATTGCGGTCTACACCGTATGGACTCAATATCGCATCGAGCGGAAACGCCGAGGTGACGCCTTGCGAAGTCTCATGGCGGCAGCTTCGGATGAGTTGTACTCGGCTGTCACAGCTCAGTCCAGTGGTGGATTGCCAACTCCCGGGTTGATTCGGAGTTATACTTCGACCCATCAGTCCCGCTCTACCCTTTGGTGAACTTACCTTGGGTACCGGACAGTGCTCTCTGGTCGGAGGAGGTCCTTGCAGTGGATCACCACGAACCTTGGCGGGCATGGTGGTTGTTAGACCCAGCCCGTCATCCGTTCAACACCTGCTTCCGACCTCGGAACCCGGAGTTTATGGTATTCGCTCCCCACGGCATGGATCCTCGTGTTGTCGACGAGTCCATCGATGACGATGTGGATTTAGCCGAGCCGGATCCACCGCAGATCCTTGCTGGACTTCCACCGCGAGAGAACCGGACTGGGATCTTCATTTTCGAAGATCTTGGCGGGACTACTCCCGTCAAGCGTCGGATGATGGACTGGGGTCCCCGAACCTTCGGGGGGCGTCTCCGACGACTTCTCTTGTTTGGTCCCGACTCCCGGTTACCTCCGCTGGTACTCAATTGCCGACTGCCGACTCGGCTATTCCCAGTCCAGCTCGGTCGCCGAGCTCGGCTATCGAGATATTAGCCTCAGCAGCTCAGGCAGTCGCCGCCCAGCCACCGAGTACTCAACCTCAAGTGACTCGACTTCGCCGGATCCTTCACGGTTGCAGGAGATTTAAGTTAGGCTCCATCTCCATATCTTTTCCATTTCGTAAATCATATAATCATATATAAGTTGATGCAGTAGCATTTCGCCCAGCTCAGCCTGCTATCTTCACTGAGCTGGCCGGGTTCTTCCAGTGCAATGGATTGTTATTCTTCATCTGCAACTTGCACCATTTGCAGACGATTTTCCCGTTTCTTTTGGCGCAAATAATCAAAAAGTAATCCTCCACAAGACAAATTCGACAATGGTTCCCAACTCGGCTCTTCATAACCGACCCACTTCACTTTGAACCTTCGCTCATTCCTTGATGTACTGGTGGATAGTGGTAACTCGTCGTCCAGAATGGCCTCAACTTCATACTGATTGGCGCCTTCGTCAGGTTCCCAGCTGTCTTCAGGGAGCAATTCTTCATCAAAGTCGAACCGTTGGTCTTCTTCGAGCTCGGCTACAAGCCGAGTCGTGGGTCTCTTCTCGGCGTCAACCACTTCCTTCAACCGAGACACATGGATCACCGGGTAGAACCTATATCCGCTCTTGTCTGGCAATTCCAACTCGTATGCGAACTCCTCAACTTTCTTCTTCACTCTGAATGGCCATGCCATCTGTGTGCGAGTTTCTTAGTGAGCCCTTGCTTCACTCGTTCCATGAACAACCACACTTGGTCACCTTCCTTGAACAGCGACTTCGTAGACTCGGCTGGGGTTCCCGTCGACTCGGCAGCAGCTTCATCGACTCGGCTGACGTTCCTCCCAACCGGCGGTTTCCGAAGTGCTTCTAGCTTGAGGCGTGGCTCGTTGTTCGACTCGGCTCAGCGACTCATTATGCTCCTTTGCTCGGCGGGCTTTCTCCTCAACTGGTACTCGGCTGCTAGACGTAATGCAACTTCTCTTTGTCGGTTTGCTTCTCGGCGCCACTCGGCTGGAGCGGCTAATCAGCCGAGCTATTTTGACCATGCCTGACTGACTCCGTCATAGCTTTCATCGTTGATCGCGCATCCCAACCATGTACCAGGTAAAATGGGTTTCCTGCCGAGTAGAGTCTCTTGAGTTGTTTATGCGTATACCATCTTCTCGGCTATGTCATCCCAGTCGGCTTGTAATGGATCTTCCACGTAAACCCGCACTGTCTGGATCATTGTCTTCACTGACCGCTCTTGTTGACCGTTGGCTTGTGGTCTGTAACTCAGCGTGGCTCTTGACCTTGACTGCATCATCTCTGAAAACTTCTGGAACACCTCACTCATGAACCTGGGGTCTCTGTCATGACGAACCAGGGACGGAGCACCAAACCTGCGGAAGACACTTTCTTCAAATACTTTTGCCACTTCCAGTGCCCCTGTCTCGGCCATTGCCTTCGCTATCACGAACCCAGTAAAGTGATCTTGAAACAGTAGTAGAGCTGTGTTGCCCCGCCGAGTTCGTGGGAGTGGTATTACAAAGTCCATCGACACAATATGGAATGGTCGGTCTGATACGATGTTGCCAGGAGAATATCCTCTGAGATGAGGCTTGCTCTTGCTGGTACAACAATCTTCGCATGACTGAACATGCCGCACCACATCTGCATATAACCCAATCCAGTAGTAGTCAGACTTGACTCGGTGATAGGTCCGCACAATCCCTTGGTGACCTCCTTCCACCGAGTTATGGCAGTTCTGAAGAACTTCGTCGACCATAGTGGTTGGAACCACTAGTCTAAGATTCAGACTCGGCTCGTCATCTCCACCCCGTCGGCGACTTCGATTATGACGGTATAACAGTCCATCTTCGCTGAGTACAAAATCGTCCGCCACTTTACCGGCATTTCTGACTCGGCGGAATGACAGTTGACTCAGCTCGCCTCTCAGGTAAGCTTTAAGATCTGCCCACCGTAGCTCTTCATCTTGGGCTTTGTCAATGCGTCGCCGTCGTTCAGCTTGGACGACCGCCGGGTCAATATTATCAGCACTTGGTGCCCTTGAGGTGTTCAACTCGGCTCCATCTCCTTGTGAACTCGGCTGTGTGTCCCCGAACTCAGCTTCACCACTGGTTTCAATTCGCCTAGCTGGCTGACGCCTTCGGATCTCGAGTTCACTGTTCAGGTCGGGTTCCGTTGCTTCCGGCCGAGTCAAGTCTTCCTCGTTTACTAGTACCGGCTGGTTTATTTCTTGGTTCTCGTCATCTTTGAAACGGACTCGGCGTACCTGGCTACGAGTAATCGGGCACGCTTTCGGACCTTCCTCGCAGTCATTAGTGCCAGTCACCGGCCGTGTACAAAATTTCTGGTATCCGATTCAGCGTCTTCAACTCGGCTTTTCGTTCAGCGTTCAGAACTACTCGGCTAATTTGGGTTTCCAATGCTTCTGTGGCCATTGAGTCGGCAGCCGAGTTGTATAGTCGTATCACATGTAGGTATTTGACCGAATTCAAATTTTTTGTCAATTCCTTGTGGCGTGCCAACTCGACTTGAAGCGTTTCCTTCTTGCAGGCTATCACCCCCATGGATTGCTGGATTGCAAGCCGCGAGTCGCCCACGATCACCAAATCTGTCACCCCACGGTCGATAGCAGCTTTCACCCCATTATTCATCCCCGTGTACTCGGCTAAATTGACCGTGGTCGACGAGAGGTACGCACTCGCAGCGATCTCAATGTCCCACTCGGGTAAACGCCACAATATCCATGAACAGCTGCCATAGCCGCCATTCTTTTCCGTCTTCGCCGATCCATCAAAGGACAGTACGTACCCTTATAATGCCTTGGTAGCTTGGCATATAGGAGCTCAGGGTCCAGTCGGACCGTAGCCGAGTTCTTCGATGGGCGGGGCGATGTGCTCCAGTGACTCCTCTAGCCCCACATGCGGGGTTATTGACGCTTGCAACAATTGGACGAAATCGACATCACGTTCTCGCACCTCTTTATCTTCAGATGGTAGGGTGACAATAATACTGCGAAACTTACAGCTCGGCCATATAACGACGTGGATTGGAAAACCCATTCCAGCGTTGAGAACCGAGTGTACACATGTAGCACTTTGCCTGCCAGCAACGTATGACATATCTTCAGTAGCTGGAGTAGCGCTAACACTTCTTTCTCGGCTGGGTGATAATTAACTTCATTTTCCTTCAATACCCTGCCGCAAAATCGTACGGGGTGCAGCTTGTCGTCATGCATCTGCATCAGTGTGCTACTTAATGCCCAATTATTGGCAAAAAGCATGATGTGAACCTCTTTAGCCGAGTCGAAATGGCGCAGAATTGGCGCAGTTGCACTCGGCTTTTTAACTCAGCGAAAGCTGCTTGAGCGGCCGACAAGTCTTTGTCACCGTCGAAATCGCTGTCCTTTAGCTGATAGAGTACTGCCCCATACACAGCCAGGTTCTGGATGAACCTGCCGTAGTAGTTCAATGCCCCTAGAAATGCTTGTATGCCTTTCTTCGATTTCGGGAATGGGAGCTCGGCTATGGCAAGAGTTTTCTTGGGTCAGCTCGTATTCCCTCGGAGGTTACTTCATGTGACAGGAAGTCAACTTTGGGCTGCACAAATATGCTTTTCGAAAAGCTGACACTGATCCTGCACTCGGCTAGCCGAGTCAGCAGCCTATCCAATGTTTCCAGACATTCATCGAAAGTTACTCCACCAAAACAAATGTCATCCACAAACGATCGCCGTGTAAATACGGGCGTCAAAACCGATTGGTCGGGTTCTCCACACGTGAACATGTCGCCCTCAGGGCTGTCAATCAATTCTTGGAGCGGATCGAGCTCGGCTAGAGCTCGGTTGTCAGCCGCAAATTTGGTCAACGAACTCGGCGGTTGAGTTGGGTCACCCCTTGACTCTGTCGCCGAGTTGCCGCTACTTCTTCCGCTCGGCGGATCCTTTAGCGAACTCAGACCATCCACCTTTCGGTTGGACATACCCCCATAATGCGTTATCAATCATTCTTTGGTATATCATAGGGGCATTCTTCAATCCAAACGGCATACGTAACCATTCAAAGTGCCCTAAGGCACACACAAAGCTGAGATCCGCCGAGCTCGGCTGGTCATCATCACCGCCCAAAAACCACTAGCTGCGTCCAGTGAGCAAAACCACAGGTATCTCTCCAATTCCGAAAGTAAATCATCCACTAATGGCATCGCATATTCCATAATCATCGTAATTGCATTCACCTTCTTGTAGTCGATACACAATCTAATATCCACACCGTTCTTCTTGAGAACAATAACGATGGGCGAGGCCCACGGACTCTTCGAAAATGACACCAATTTCGCTCGTAACAGTCCCTTGAGCAACTCGTATAGTGGTTTCAGGTACTTCAGTGCTACCCGCCGAGCTCGCTGCTTGATAGGTGGATGATCACCCACATCAATATCACACACAACGCCGTAAGCTGGCGGAGGTAAAGCGTTACCACTGGATATCATTATCTGTTCATTCCGTTTCAGTAGCTCCGTCAGCCGAGTTGCTTGCTCAGGAGTGTGGGTTGGACACTTCACATTAGTTCCATTGTAGTCAAGTTCAATAGGCACTTCCTCACTGAGGTCAGGTAGGAAAGCCAATTCATGAGCGTAATCCTCCAGATGAAGCGTCTCTCCTTTCCTCTCAAAGTGAGAGAACCGGTGATCGGACTCAGCTACCGGTTCATCGTCGTTAGTACTTGCCGCTGCGGCGAGATATCGCAGCCGAAGGTCTTCTTCAGGGTTGTTAGCTACTGCATCATGGGTCGCTTCCAGTACATCAGGGTCGTCATTGGCTTCATTAGCCGAGTCGGCCTGATCTTCCAAACAAGTTTCGGACATATCCAGCTGAGTCAGGTGAGACTCGCACCTGCCTTCCTTCATGACGTCTCGCTGAGTGCAATATTCACCCGGCGGCTCCATAGCCGAGTTAATCCTCTCCAACTCGGCTAACCCATGCGATCGTTTGAGTCAGTCCCTTCGACTCGGCTGTGATTTCCGGAGTATCCGTCACCTTCTTCTCGGCATCCACAGCGGCCCAGCGCTCGGCGCACGTTAACTGTTTCCCCTTTTTGGCCTCGAGCGGTCTCTCCTTCACCCCTTTGGGCCAGTGATACGGTTTGCGCTCGACAGCTGGTGGTTGTCGGGATAGCCAGTCTGCGTACAGCTCCTGTTCTTTGTACAGCAAATCTTTGTCGATTGCTGATTCGTACGCGAGTACTTGCCAATCCCGGTACTTAGCCGAGTTCAATCGCACGTACCCTTCAGGTGGTAGCTTCCCATGTGGTAGCCAAATTACAACTGGGAAGTGTGCTGGGCACCATACCGACGTTGGCCGTGTACTGGTCAAATAAACCTTGGTCGCCTTGCCTTTGCATTCATCACTATGGTGGGTATCCAATCTTCAGTCGCCTCACCCACAATTCGTGGGTCAATCACTCGGCTGCTTGCGGCGGAGTTGAACTCGGCTGTTGCACGGTCTGACAGGCAGACTGCTTCTGTAGGCCATCTGCCGTCTGCAACCCATATGTTTGGTCATCTGTATCCTTTAATGACCGTAGCAAGGGAACCACCACTTCGTCGGGTAGCTTGGCCGCCGAGTTGTAGAGATCCAGCCGAATCCCCGCAGGGATCATGAAGTCGGTGCCTAGTATGAGGTCGACCCCGGCGTGATGAGGCATTATCCATACTTCAAACTCGTAAACAACCTCCCAGCCGAGTGTAACTTTTACCAACGCTTTGTGGGTAGTCGACACCTTGTCTTTGCCGATCCCTTGGATATCAATCTGTTGGTCTCGGCTGGCGTACTGCTTCAATCGCAATTTTCTAGCCAGTGTAGAACTCACCGCCGAGACGTTTGCTCCAGTGTCAAGCAATATCTTCACTCGCCTGTCATTCACCGCGCATACGACGAGTGCGCGCATCCGAACTCGGCGGTCAAACTTCTGTGACGACCACCAGCCGAGTCGCTCACCCCGAAGTAACTTCACCACTCGCGGTCTAGGTGTCACACCATCATACCGCCGAGTCGCCGCTGCACTCACCATCGCCGAGTCGTCTTCATCCGACTCCTCGGATTCACGTTCATTACCGTCGCTATCACTCATTCCTTCGTCCGTCCCAACCGATCCCTCGGGCCATCCTGCTTCCCCTACGAAGGCGAACACGAAGTTCGCCTCCACCACAGGTTCAGCTGACTGTGGCAGCCCGGAAAATTCCAACCCAGTCAGTGTTGGCGGGCTGCCGAGTTTAAATCACTCGGCGTGTAGAGATCTTGGAGTTCTTCCGGGACTTTGGACTTGTCAACGTTATTCTTGACGAAGGAAGCCAGCTTTTCATAGCGGCGGAAGAGTTCACATTGGCCGACTTCGTGGACTTGTTTGCAGAACTTGCACCGTCTCCGACAAAAGTGAGCCGAGTGGCCCATGCCTCCGCAAGCAGCGCAAGGCCCATATTGCTGTCGTTCCTCGAGGTATCCCGGCGGTCTCGTCCCTCAGTCGGTCCTCTAAATGGTCTAGCCGAGTTCCTCGGGGTCCTAGCCGAGTCGCTTCGGTCATTGGTGAACCCGGCATCAACGTAATCTGTGTCATCTTCTGACTCGGCGTTTTCATCGTGACCATATGCGCTGTATCCGTCCGAGTCTTCAGAATCATACAGCTCGGCGTCCCGGCTTAGTTGGCCCCGGCCTGATTCGATGTGTCCTGTCGACCCGTAAAGTTCTTCGACGACGTAGTCCGCGGTATTTATCCGTCGATCCCGACTCTCGTCCCGGCGTCGATCACTTCTACGGTCTTCTCGGCGTACATCTCTCTTGTCATCTCGGCGGCCGTCGCGTTTGTCATCTCGGCGTCGATCGTTCCGTCGGTCATCTCGGCGCATTTCATCTCGGCTTCTTCCTGAAACTAGCCGATCTCGTTGTTTCTTCCGCTTTTCGCCCAGAATCTTCTTGTTGATGATCTGCTCGACTCGGTGGATGTCATTTAGCTGAAGTGGGTACAGCATGTCCATGATGTCATCGTCACCGCAATTCAGAAGGAACTGCTCGACATGGTCGGCCGCATCGGCCCCACCACGCTCATACTGGATCTTCGCCGTTCGTGCATACCCATTTAGCCGAGTCAAGAAGTCGCAGATCGTCTCTTTATCTTTGCGCTTAGCCGAGTAGTACCGCGTCCTGGCCGATTGGTCGAACTGTGAACAATAGTAATCCAGGAACGCTTCACTCAGCAGATTCCACCGTGATTGTGTCTTCCTCGGGAGTTGGCGGTACCAACTTTTCGCTGTTCGGCCAAGGCTGAGCGAGAATGGTTCACACCAAGAGTCTTGGGGCATACGTGTGCCTTTCATCTCGTAGATGAACCTCTTCAGCCACTGTAGCGAGTCATCGGATCGATACCGCCGGCCGTCGAACTGGGCTATCTTGTCCAAGGAGACATGCGACCTCAGCTCCAGATACTGGGATCCTCCCTGATCACCCCTGTCATTGCTGAGGTGATAGATTTGGTCTTTGACCGTTTCATCTCGGCTTGGGCGGTAACCATGATCATCGTCGGAATCTTCCTCCGCTTCAGCCGAGTTATCTTCTTCGGATTCCCACTTATTGCGTCCTAGCCGAGTTCGACTCTTCTTCGGACTCAGCATGTGCGAGTCTTCGAAGTTGGCGTCCCCGCTGTCACCCGAAACCGCTCGCTTTTCTTCGTCTCGGGTGTCTTCATCGTCGTGATCTTGCTTGGGTTCGTCACTGGTTGACCACCCTTTGGGTCCTTCAGGTATGGGGTCTTACTCGGCATTTCGCCAAGTTGAGGCTCCATTCCGCCGAGTTGATACCCTGCTCCGCCGAGTTGAGGGCCACCATCCGAAGCTGTCAATAGCCGGGGTTTGATCTGCACTCCGAAAGCTTTCCTCAGCTTTCCTCTCCAACGTAACAGCTCCACGCTAGCCAAGTCAAGGTTCCAGTCACTTAGAATCCACGGACTCGGCCGACTGGTGACTCGGAAGCCCATTGCTTCAGCAGCAATATTGTCGTCTCGGCTACTTCCGCGGTGTCGGACCACTCCATTGGCCAGCCAGCAGAGGCCCCAGTGATGGCCATCTCGCCTGCGCCAACGGGACTGGGGCGAATAACTTCATCCATTCACTATCTCTCATCATCTCTCCGCCGAGTTGCGCTAACACCTTGTTTGCACTCGGCGTATCCGCATTTCGTGTCGCTCTCGGAACAAGGGGCGGACGTTCCCCTTGAGCGACACCTTGATCTTCGTCGTCCGCATCTTCACCGAACTCAGCAGCCAGGTTTCGCTCCACCGGACGCGGAACTCCCATCCGGCCCACTTGGAGCGATAATTCCCCAACTTCGCCGAGTAGCTCAGCTGTCGTTTTCACGTAGCCGAGCTCGGCTTTCTCTTCATAGTCTTCATCATCCTTCTCTTCATCACTTGCATGACCTTGGGCGTCCTCCTCCTCGAACTGGACACTGCGAGATCCGTCGCCGCCGTCGCGTCCATCGTCATCGCAATTGCCGAGTCCGCCGAGTCGGCAAAACTCGCCGCGCTTATCCCGCGTGGGGAGAGCCTTGGCCGTCGCCGGGCTATCTTCACGTAGCGTGCTCGTTCCCTTAGTCATCCTTCTTCTTCTCTCTTCTTCTTGTTGCTCGAAACTTGGTTACCTTGGTACCTGCGAAAAACAAGCGCACCCCTGTTCCGGGTCGCGGGCACCAGTTGTGGCGTTGCAGAACGCACAAATCCGTCAGATGTGGGTAAATAGAACGCAACCACAACAATCGCCGAGTTAGGTCGGCGTTTGTTGGCCGCTGGGTTGTCCCCTAGCGGTTCGGCCCTTCCGGGACAGCTGGTGTCTCGCTTCCGCCGAGTACCAACCAACCAAGCCAGCCAATAATACGTTATCCCGTGCCCTCCACCAAAGGATGGACGACGGCGCGTTAGCGCTTTTACGGGTCGCCGAGGCAAAGGCTACTCGGCTGAAGAGTAACGGTACCCGGGCTGTACGGTATACCGACCCGCCGAGCTCGGCGGGTTTTGTTCTTCGCGCTTGGCGAGACACGCCCTTCCCCGGGCCAACCTAATCTCTTGGCGCTACCAGTCAGAACTCTACAAGCTATGCCTCTCGAGTTCTGACGGCAGACAACATAATCCGGCCCGTGCAGGGACTTACCGGAAGAGTGTACACGTGTTCTGGACCTAGAAAATTCTGCTCTGTTTAATACTAGGGGCTTAAGCCCCTTTTCTGATTCCTAATTGGTTCCTATACAAATATCTAGTAAATAGAGTCGTTATAGATCTTGCCGACCTTTCAGCCCAGTCGAAGCGACTGTTCCGGCTCTCCGATGGTCGTAGTCCCTGCGCCTGGTCGCATCTTCTTCCGGTAACTCTGAAGGTACTATAGCCGAGTCCTTGGACTCGGCTTTCCCCTTCTAAGAAGTCTTCAGCCGAGTCGTACCGTAGACCACCGCTCCTAAGGTGCTTTTAAAGCCGAGCTCGGTGCGTCGCAATCTTGTACCGTAGACACGGCTCCTTAGACTCAGCCAAGGGCCAAACTTGATGTTCGCTACATCACAGT